>MJUU01028656.1:145461-175677 GCA_002080025.1 Modiolus philippinarum
ACTGTACCTAACAGTCTAATTAATCAATCAATCAAAACAATGAAGTAGAAAGAAAGCTGGATAAAATTGATATGATCTTCACCATGGCAAAACATCAAACAATGACATTACCAATTTATATGCATGGACGATGCTCGATCTTTTTCAATAACGCATGATTAAAATTTATTACTTGCAATTGATCCTTTTGATAGATGACGACAATTTTTAATAATAATATCACATGTATATTTTCTTTTCTAATATAAAAACCCAATATACTACTGCTCTAAGGGGTGGAAACCCAACTCATTTTAACTGTTAGGGTTGAACATATATGGCTTTACCTGGGAAATTTTTTATAACCCAATTGATGACAAAAGAAAGAGTGAAATTACCCAATTAGTCAATTCTTATCTGGAGCTGTGGACACGGTAATAATTAAATACACGAGCCTATCTAAAATACAAGTTTGATGAAAATGTATATACGCTTGTCAATTCAGTGTTTGAATTTAATTTGGAGATCAATAGTTCAAAAGAAAAAATACGTTTTTCACAATTTAAGGAATCTGAACGTTTTTCCCATTTTCCGTGCTTGCAGAAGAAACTAAATACGTTTCCAGCATGTTTTTGTGTAAACTTTAAGGTAAAATATATTACACAATGTATGAAAAATAAATTCTTTATAATCTCCCAATGAGTGAAGGGTTGTTACAGTAAATATCACGATCATTTAAATTTTGACCTCCATATTGAATGTTCTGTCCTTGTTCTATGCGATTCGATTATCAATGTTTCATAGAACAGATAGAACATGTCCTGAAAAGGATAATTGAGCTCGGCCCATGAGACTTTAAACAAGGAGAGATTATATGTACTTCATAGTAAGTTCAAAGAGACAGTCTCTTAGTGCTAGTTTGACTAGATTTTCTCATGCAGAAGCAATGAGTTTGTTCAGGCAAAGGACCTTGAAAATTATAGGAAAGACCTTGAAAACTCCTTGAAAAGTCCTTGAATTTGATTACAATAATGTTGTGGGAACCCTGATCGTTGTTTTTGATCTTGGAGTCACCATGAGGCCTTTAACAATGAGCTATGCTCATACCTCAAGGTAAGTTCAAGCAGCCCTAGCACTGGTTTGAGCGGAATTCATTGCTAGATGTTGAGCAAAGCTACATCCATGTTTTATGACTAATGGATGCAGGATCATCAACAAACATAAAATTAACTGGCAAAAAGTTCTTTCAAGTGCTGTCATTTGTGGCCGACACAAAGACTAATAGAAGACAAACACAACATTTAAACAACCATGGTTTACTCATCGAGTCAATAGTAATAGTAAGAAAACTTGGCATAATAAAATCATTTGATGTGGGTATAATAATCAGGTGGTCAAAATAAAAATTTGAAATTACAAAAAACTAATATGCCAAAATTGGAAAGTATGATAGTGCATACATATGAAAAATTCTCTCAAGAACAAGTACACCAAAACTGAAATGTATATAGAGCATACATCTCTGGCATGGGGAATCTTTTCATTGACTCCAAACTGCAGGAGAGACAAACTTCAGAATAAAATAGCCAAAGAAGTGATATGCACATCTTTTGTATTGGAAATCGACATCAATTATTGTGAATATATTATCAACTATTTAGTGAGGATTATAAGGAATATTCTATTGGCCATTTATTGGTGGAATTAAGTGAACTATTCATTTGGATTATTACTTGGACTTCATTACTGTCAGATAAGTCATATATTGCATACTTAATTTGTAAAATCATTATTTTTGTCTTATTAAAAGTTAATTTTGAGCCAGTTTTGTTTTATCTTTGCTGACTTCAATTTACAATTTTTTTATTGGTCGTTTCTGCCACATAACAGTAAATATAATTATAGGACATTCAAACTTCTATAGCTCAAACAAGCAAGGGACTCACTAAAACAGTTAAAACTAGAGGACTGTATAGGCTATTGAGGTCAAAATATGTATAAACTTGAACAAAGAGACAACAAGAATGGTTTGATACATCCATGATGTTTGAGCCATCAAAAATCAGCTATAATTGTATTACCATTAATATGAATAGATTATTGAGTCTATATAGTTGATTCAATACCCTTCTCTGTTTTATCATATGAATTGAAATATGTTTATATATAGTTTCTACAACCAGAACTTAGTTGATTGCTAAATTTCTCACATCGAGTTAAATAAATTTTGTAAATGTTTGAAAACCAGGCTTGCCAAGTTTTGAAATATTTCAAAATTTATTTTACAAGATTTGAGAAATTTCATAATTAACGTGTTTATTTTGTAAAAAATGTTTCTCTATTGACATAATGTAAAACACTGAGGATTATGTTCCTAATAGATTTGGCGGGAAATTTCACGCGAGTTGTTCTCTCAGTAGAGATGAGAAATATTTTTATCGGTAATTTATGCTTCTTGCCTTTGATGTGTACTGACTGATAAAATCATTATCAACGTACTGGACCATATCAAAAATTTATTGGGTCAGTACGTCAGATGACATTCGCGAACCGAAGCGACGCGCATTTATCTGAATTTAAAGTCAACTCATGAATGAAAATTATTTGCGACAACAAACAGTAAACAATTTTAAAATTGTTCGTAATTCAAACAGAAATACATGTTTCCCAATAACTTTTGATTGTATTTGATGAAAAATTCATACCTTGACACTGCAATAAAAACATCAGGCTGTGATGGTTTGCTTTCTTCCAATGAACTGTCGCCGAGTTTAAATGAAGACAAAGAGACGCCTACCCCGTTACTACAAACCCCTACAATCCTGAATTATGCAGGGTGTTTTCAGTGACAAGAAAGGCGCCATGCTCAAATGACGGCCTGTCTTTGACAAATTAATCTTCTCGGGTGATGTCCATTTGAAGCAATAATTACTTACTATGTTGCGGCATTGATTGTATGTTGTTTTATACCAGTTGAATGAGGCTATTTACATCATTTGTTACCCTATTTCCAACGAAATTAAAATGACAAGACGTGTCTTGTTCAAACCAAACGTACAGAAGGATGTGAAGTCACACTACCCTGACGTCAACAGGAGTTGTGCACAATACAGTTTACGCATGGATTATTCGCCAAAGAAAGAGTTCCCCTTATTTTTTCAAAATTAACAACGAAACTGCAACATTTTGAAATTCCCGATAAACAGAATATAGGACTTTTTGTTTTTGATACGGACTTTATCACGGTAGCATATCAGGTTTGCCCTAGCGGGCTCACCTGATATACTACCGTGATAAAGTCCGTATCAAAAACAAAAAGTCCTATATTCTATATTTATCAAACCGGTCAAGCGTTGGTTAAATTTTCTAGAAATTAGAGAGAGAAAAAAATAACATTGACAGTGCCTTTGCTTTTATTTGATCAATTTATGATTGGTTTATTATTTCAGGGGTAAATTATATAAAGGAGCTTTAGACTGCTTGGTAAAAACTGTAAGACAGGAAGGATTTTTTGCACTTTACAAGGGGTTTTTACCTATATGGGCAAGAATGGTAAGTTATTAGTTTCCTTGGCAAGGGTTGATATTTTTTTTTGATTAAAAGATGAAATATTACTTATTTATACTCTGGAAATTGATAACGATATGACCGCATGAAGTTTTTCAACCTTTCAAATTCATTCAGAGAACCTCCATTTCTGGGCAGGTCAACCAAAAGTATTGGCAATAGTATGTTTGAACGATAAATGTAGAAAATGTCTTAAGTGAAGGATTATCAACAATAAAGTAGGTAGACAAATTTTTGCACAGAAAATAAACAGATCACATCTTTCAGGAGGATTTTCAAAGAATTCAGTTTATATGTCTTTCTTAAGTAGCTATGAGATATGTTGTGATTATATCAAGTTTGCAATCTTTACCTCTGATAATATATGATGTTCCCCTCATGTATAAATATATGGAATATAGGACATTTTGTTTTTGATACAGTCTTTATACTTTATCACTGCCAGTATCAAGTGAGCCTGCTAGGGCCAGCTAAATGCATTACGCCATGATAAAGTCTGTATCAAAAACAAAATTTCCCATATTTCTTTTATCGATAATTCACAAAATGATAAACAGAACCCTAAAATAAATTGAAATAAACTGAAATTTCTATTTAAGCACAGTAAATTTATTGTTTATTCTAATAATTTTAATGCATTCTTCATTCAACATCTTAAGTGTATGAACACAGCAAATAGTACAAAGCATGACGTCAGCTTAGCAACCTGCACATATTGCCTTCACAGTGACCCAATAATTTCATGATAATGTCCAGTTTGGTTATACTGGGATTATCATTCTCTATAGATCAAAGAAAATTCATACAAAGGACAAGGTGCGATAAGGGGATGATTTGGCCCTAAATTTCGGTGATTTTTTAAGTTGCACCTGAATATTTTCTTTTATGTTCGTTTGAAAGTTCGGATCCCACTCAAGGAAAAAATACAAAGTTTAGAGTGCATGACGTCACAGTAGGTACAGCTCTGACGTCATGTTTAAGCTACTTTTGAGCGTTTTCATAGAAATACAACGAATTATGCATATTTTCTAATGGTTTTTTTTATCGGAAACATAGAGCGCATTCAAGAACCAATTAGATAATTCACCAGCTTGTTAGTACAGACGTGTTAGACCTCCCATATAAATATTTTTGTGGTTCTTGCATGCGTTCTATGTTTCCTCTTAAGAAAAAGTAGTCAAAATTGGTCAAATTTGTTATTTTTCAACGAAATGTGCAATTTGTCCCATTTTCTACACTCTAAAACTCTGTAATCGCACATCAAAACTTGAATAATCCTCCTGTTTACTGTTAATACATATCCATAGAACATTTCTACAAAAGATATTGTGAATTTAAGTAATCTTATTTTTTGAGGCCAAATAAGGCTCTTACCACACCTACTCCTTACCAATAAACATTGGGAGTGCCAATTCTCCACAATAACCACATTCCTCTCTGAATACATTATTCAGAAAATGAATTTCATACAATTTCATTTTAGATGCTTTTTGTTAATTTTAGGCACCATGGTCGCTGACATTCTGGATTTCATTTGAAGAAATCAGGAAGTTGTGTGGAGCATCATCTTTCTAAGTTATTACCAAAGATTTTCAAATGTGTCAAATCTACTTATTGTCTCGGCAGGGATATATATTTTAGTAAAAAATTCTGCATTAATGACAAAGTTGTGATAAATATCATTCCAGATACAGTAAGACCTTGTTACAATGCCTATCATTTTATTTGCCACCTCACTCAATGGAGTACAACTTCAGTTTCAACTACATTTGAAATGCTTAAATTTTATCCATTCAAACATGGATCACATTTACTGTAAACCAACTAATATTTTCAAGCGAGAAAATATCCTTATGTATTGTTTACAGTATTTTATTAGTCATCAGTCACTTTGAAATACATAAGATAGACAAGGTACAAAATTTTGTCTTCTTCCAATTAATCTACTGTAAACTTGGAAATTTTTGCATGGGGATATTTTTCGCTTATTTCGCTTTTGCGAGTTTTACGCGAATATAATCCCCACGCGAAACTTTTTACAATCAAATTTCAAAGATCTGCGAATATTACAACCACACGAAGGGTTCTGGTATGGCACTTCGCAAAATTAATCCCCCACAAAAATAACCACGTTTACGGTATATACAATGTATATTTTTTGCATATAAGCAGCTAATGGTAAATACGAGAAATATCTAGAAAGAAACCTTTCCTGTCAGAGTTTTGACTTCTTATATATCAAAAATTCTTCAATGATTTTTTAGCCTATTTTTTGTTCTGGTAGAAAAGCTTCACAAAGGTCATAGATTTTGAATGTTTTTCCTTGTTGCCTTTACTTTCAGTATAATCTTACGTTGACTTATCACAAAATTACCTTATGATACGAAAACTTGGCTGCAAATGATGGGATTTTAACTAGGTTTAACTGTATATAAATGTACATACTGGAGTGCAAAGATTCAATCTATTTTTCAACTAATCAAATTTTTATGTCAAATTGATATTACTTTTTAGAAGTGGTAAAAATCATGTTTTATAGCATCTTTAAGTTTGCCTTATATCCCCTGTCAACTTATCTAACAAATTGCAGGATTAATCCAAATATTTCACTACAGCAATATACAATCTATTAAATATAAAGAGTTTTATCATTTACATAGGTTATTTTGGATCTCAGATATAGGCATTTATTTGTATTGGTGAAAACAAATGATAATGAAGTTTTCTTTTGAGCTGGTAAAAGACAATATGGCAATATGGAATCTTTGATCTCATGATGGAATTGTTACTGTTGGTTATATTTGGTGCATTGTTTATTTATATGTTTTTGCTGTGATATTTTTGTTATCTCTTTTCTTAGCATTACTTTATTCTTTCCTTACAATTACCTTAATTGGTTGTGTATAATCCTAACATTTTTATATTAGAAAGGAATTAAGGGGTTGGAGGTTGTGGATTATACAACCCTATAATGTTTTTAAGGTATTAGCACAGTCCTCAGAAGATTGACTGTTTGTCTTAGTTCATACAAAATTATTCGTAGTTTACATACAATGGAAACTGAAAAGTAGGTCTGTATAGACTCAAATTCCTAACAGTCATAAAAAATTAATAGTCACCAGAAATTGATATTTTACATGCTATGACCAAGAATATTTGACAAAACTTTCCTGCAGGAAGCCAACAAACCGTCTGATAGGTAAATTTTTCATTACACTTGGCAGTGAACTGCTTTTTTGTAAATTGACTCTGACAATATTAAAAGTGTAAGTAATGTTAAAATTATTCTTATCTTCCTCAAAGAGAAAAACAATGTTAATTTCATAAATTTTTGTCATTTTTTGGGCCTTTTATCATTAGATATATTTCTTTTAGTATTATTTGGTAAGGGAGTGAATAGCTGTGAACATCATTTCATTTTTAATGAAGGAGTTGTTTAGATGTGAAAATTATTTCATTTAGAAGTTTTATAGATGTTGACATTTATGAGAGACTTGTAAAGCAGTGAACATCATTTAATAGACCATATCTGAGTTCTGGTATTCAGATTCACCAGTTGTTGTTTGTCCGCCCTACGTATGTATATGTCACAAACATGTCCACCCAATGTGACCAACATCATGATGTTTAAAGCTCTGTGACATGACGTTTTCTATACTTGTGATGTATTGAAAATTAGTCTGGTAAATCCTGATACCATAGGTCAGATATGAGGTGTTATATAGATGTGGAAATCATTTAATTAAGAAGATGTATATCTGTGAACATCATTAAATTAGGGAGTTGTTTGAAAATCATTTGATTTAGGAGTTCTATGGATGTGAACATGATTTGGTTAAGGAATGGGGGTTACTATGTAAACAGGAAATGTTTGCACTGTCTTTTTTTTTCAGGGTTTTCATTTTGTGAGCCTTGAATTGGTAATTGCTGATAGAGATACTTAATCACCCATTTGCAACAAAATATTTGCGGCAGCTTTATTTATCATTATAACAATAGTGAAAATAAAACTACCATGAAAATTCTCCTGTTTACAGTAACAAAATTACCGACCAGAATTGTCAATAGCAAAAGTCTGAGAGGCAAAAAGACAAAGCAAATAGAAAACCAGCTGAAAAATAGTCAACCCAAATAGTCCTGTCTTGGTACAGGCATTTTAAAAGAAATTATGGGTTATACCAGTTTTATGGTGTGCCAAATCTCCCCTTCCATTGCGGTAGTGTCTTGTAGCAACTCAACAGCAATCGCTATTGAAAACTCATAGAGAGCAAAAAGATTTGTATAGATGTGAACATCATTTAAGTAAGGATGTATAGCTGTGAACATTCAATTTAAGGGTTGTTTAGATGTGAGCATCTTTAAACTATTGAGATGTAAAGATGTGAACATCGTTTATTTAAAAAGTTTTATAGCTGTGAACATTGTTCCATTAGTGCCATCATATGGTGTTTACATATCATAACTTGTTCCATTTGCTCGAGTATGTACTTACGTTTGCGATTTTAATGAACGGAATCTTTTCATAACAGAAAAACTATTACATCAGGGTTTTCCTTATCATAAACTAGTTAAAACCTTTGCTAAATTTTATCATCGATATAAAGACTTAATCATAAATACAATTCAACCTGTAAACATATAATCAAGGCTGGTATTTTACATCCCTTATTTTACAATAATGTTTTATATAAGAGTAAAAAATACTTAAACTCATCTAACAAACTTATAATACCTTTAAATCGTCTAATTCATAAGGGTTATAATTACAGTATTGTTATCAAGTCATTACGTATGGCCTTCTTTGGTATTAAAATTGATTTTTTGAAAGGGTCTTTGCATTTTAACTAAACACATTCTAAATTTCTAATATCTGTATTGCATGGACATGGGTTATGTATTCCGGTATATGCATGAAATCATTATGCTAAACTCCTCACAGGAAGGGATCTTTGGGGAAACTGTATACTGAGGGTACATAACTTGTCAGTTGGTAATGGGTCTGGAGCTGGCATGTCAGTTAACTGCTAGTAGTCTCTTGTGATTTCATGTTTATGTTTGTATATTTAGTTCTTTTAGTTTCATTTTTCACAATTGACTCAGTCCTATTGCCAACTGAATAGTACTGTTGTTACGATTGTTTTTGTCTCGCCCGCGACGAAAAAGTGGCGGAAGCGAGACTTAGGGATAGCGTTTCCAGCGGTGGCGTCAACAATTGCAAACTATTGTGAATTAACAAGCTTATGTTAGTTGTAGGTCCATAGTATTTGATGTGCATTTGCATTATCATGGGTACAACTCAAATCCCTACTTAGATTATGGCCCTGGCCCCTTAGTCACGCATGAACGATCACTTTAAGTTTTTAGCAAGCAGTTTGTACAGCCTATACCAGTAGTCCTAGGCACATTATATTTGACATGCAGTTGCATCTTGGGGAGTACATACAGATTCCATGCCCGGATGGTGGCCCTTGCCCCTTAGTCATGCATGAGTGATGACATCATTTTTTCCAAGGAAATGTAAACACAGTTAAAGATTATATTTTATTTTTATTCCTGCAGTAGATCCTTGTGAAAATTAAGTGGGTGCAAGGGGAGGCCGAGACATATCCTGTGTCCACAGTTTATTTGATTTATCACATTGGCTTTAAGGGGAAGGTTTTGGCCCAATAAAACTAGTTTAGCCCCACCACATCAGGCATGCACCTGTCCTAAGTCAGGAAAGTTATTAAGCCTTGAAAACTGTAGTTTGTATAGTCATTGTAAACAGTTTTGTTGAATAAATGTTTAGATCTAAGAAAAAAAAACCTTTGTGTGTCTGTTTTCTAGTTAGTTTACTTTATGCCTAAAGGAGTCTAGAATGATGTTTATTTTGCTATATATGATTACTCTTTATTTAGGGGCCGACTTTGACCTGGCGTTGGGTGTTGGGTTTCCTCCCCGTTCATTGAAGATCTTATGGTGGCTTTGAGTTGTTATAACTCCCCTTTGGGTCTTTGTCTCTTTGACACATTCCCCGTTTCCCTTCTTTTTTCTATTGATTTTGATAGTAGTTATATAGCAGTGAACATCACTTAATAAACAATTGATATAGATTTGGACATTTTAAAAAACAATTGATATAGATGTAGATGTCATTTGATTAAGTAGTCCTTAGGCTGTGAACATTGTTCAAGTAAGGGGTTGTAAGGTTTGTAACTTTGAACGTTGTTAAAGTTGTACTTCAATGGTTCAAAGTGCATTAACTCTTAACATCATGGATATCTCAAACCTATTTTGTTCTCAAACCTATTTTGTTGTCCCTTTGTTTAGGTTTCAACCTATGGAATAAGTGGATATTTCCAAAAGGACTAAGTTTTATCTTTATTTGCTGTTATCTGGGTGCAAAGCTATATATTGGCATTTTATTAATTAAATGTTCAGCTGTTAACATCATTTTATTAATAAAATGTACAGATATGATCATCGCTTTAGGTGTGTATTTGTTTTAGTGTCAGATTTTTAAAGTTCCATGACTTTACTTACTGCACATATTTAAAAAAATGCAGCCATAAAAATTTTAGACATACAATTAATATGTAATCTTTATATCTTTGTTGCTCTCCATCTCATTAAATCTCATTTTCTCTATGGAAAATCCATTTAAGTCTGATGTCCAACTAAAATTTCTGAAGTTTCGTAAGACAAGTTCTTAAAATTGTTATCATTAGGAGTGAGTCGTCTGAAATTGTTAACAACATTTTATGTCTTGGTTATAGCTAAAGGGAGCTATTGCCATCACGTTGCATCAAGATAAGATCAATTTTGATTACAATGGTCCATTACTTTATCACTTCAAAAACAGTGTCCAGCACATTGCACGATATCTTGCCATTGGTTACTGAGGGTAACACATTCAATTTTTATTTTCCTTTAAAATGACAGTCAAATGTGATCAAACTTGATCCAAGTACCTATTGTATAGTTGTCTTAATGACAACTTTCCAGGGGGTCTTGGTACAATAAAAAATTAGCCATTAGTAGGTAAAATAGTTAAAACTGGCCCCTTTGCTATAAATTTCAGAGATTTTTTCTGAAACTACATGTAGAAGAAAAGTGGGACCAATCTTTTTCAGGAGTAATGAATTTCATTTCGTTGATATGCTGTGAAAATGCCATAAAATAAAGCTCAAAGGGATTTTCATAGTGTTTGAGACTTCTGTTTTCATAGCATAATCAAGTTAAAAGGGGTTTTTATACGCCCGTCGAAAGACGGACGTATTATGGGATAACCTCCGTCTGTCCATCCATCCGTTAACTTTTTGGTTTCCGGAGATTTTTTCTGTAACCGCTTGACATATTGATTTCATATTTGGTATATGGTTATATCTAGGTGAAATACAGATCAAGTTTGAATTTGGTTCCGGTCGGCTTATTTTGTACAGAGTTATGGCCTTTGGACTTCGTGAAATTTTGAAAAAATATAGGTTTCCGGAGATTTTTTCTGTAACCGCTTGACATATTGATTTCATATTTTGAATATGAGTATATCTAGGCTAGATACAGATCAAGTTCAAATTTGGTTCCGGTTGGTTGATTTTGTACAGAGTTATGGCCCTTGGACTTAGTGAAATTTTGAAAAATATAGGTTTCTCGAGTTTTTTTCTGTAACCGCTTGACATATTGATTTCATATTTGGTATATGACTATATCTAGGTGAGATACAGATCAAGATTGAATTTGGTTCCAGTCGGTTAATTTTGTACAGAGTTATAACCCTTGGACTTAGTGAAATTTTGAAAAATATAGGTTTCCAGCGTTTTTTTCTGTAACCCCTAGACATATTGATTTCATATTTGGAATATGACTATATGTAGGTGAGATACAGATCGTGTTCGAATTTGGTTCCAGTCAGTTGATTTTGTACAAAGTTATAGCCCTTGGAGTTAGTGAAATTTTGAAAAATATAGGTTTCCGGAGATTTTTTATGTAACCGCTTGACATATTGATTTGGTATTTGATATATGAGTATATCTAGGTGAGATACAGTTCAAGTTCAAATTTGGTTTTGGTTGGTTGATTTTGTACAGAGTTATGACCCTTGGACTTTGTAAATTTTTGAAAAACATCAGTTTCTCCACCTTTTCTTTACAATGTGTGAATATGTTGATTTGATATATAGTTTATGATTGTATGTTTATAAATTATGGATTAAGTTTAAATTTGGTTCCTGTTTAATGATTTTTGTGGACAGTTATGGCCCTTGGATTTAATATTTTTTTGAAAATTCATTTTTTACATATTAATTTGATATTTGTTGAATGGTTACATCTTGGTAAGGCACATATTCTGTTTGATTTTTTTTCAATCAAAATTTTGTTGTGGTCCAACAATGCCATAAAGTTTGAATTGACAGTGGACAGGCATATCATGCGCTCTTGCCGCAGCAGTTTATTTCATGTATATTGAAGACCATATTGTTCTAAAGATATCCACAAATTTCAGAAGATGTTCTTTTTGCTGTATGCTTATGTTTTTTTCCTTTTCAATTAAGACTAAAATATTTTTTTTATGGGGTTGACAAATTTGGTTTTTTTTTTATGGTTTTATACTTAGATTCAAGTTTTCCAACATAAGAACAAGTTTTCATTTCATTAATAGATTCAGTAAACGTAGTCCATGAAATATCAGTTTCATTTGGATGCAGAAAGACCTATATGTTCGAAAATCCCTTTACTACCAATTTAAAATTGTAAATTTTTTACGATTTGTACTTGCCACATCCTAAATATGAATGCAGCAATGCAAATTCTACAATGTATAGATTAAAGATTTTAATCTTGTCACATTTTTCAGTGAGAAACACATTTGTAATATGTAAATTTATCGAAACATGGTAATTTAGATCATGTGAGTGTATGTTATTTCATAATTGGAGCATAGTTTTATGGTTGTATTTATTATGTATTATATAAATGGACAATGTTTTGTCATTGTTTTTGTTTTCATATTAATGAATTTTTTGATCAAGTTAATAAATGTATCACAAAATGAATGCTTTGAGTTTATTTGTTAGGTCCATTATAAGATTTAACTTTATACATTAAGTGCCTTCAGATATAATAGTATTTATTTGAAACATAAATGATTATTGCAGCCTGTTTCCTGTTGAATTTAAGTAAATTTCATATGTTGTATGGCCATTATGAAATATGATTTCAATAGCCTAATACTACTTAAGGTGGCTCAGGTGTCTTCTTTCATTATGAATTCTTGTTTTATATGTTATTTTGTACTGATCATTTTTATGAACACAAAATTTTTTTGTAAGGACAAAAATTAAGTTATCACATATTTATATGTAAATTGTGCCATTCTTCATATGTAATAACTGGATGAGTATCTGATTGATATCTGTGGCTGGGACAGTTAACTGTTATCTACCCTGTTTTGATAATGTCATTTAGCAATGTAAACAAAATATGGCTGAAGTCGAAGGATAAGTTTGTTCTCGGTTCAGAAGTATTTCTGAAAATGAAATGGAAATTCTAAAGGGAAAACAAATTATGATGTTGAAATGTCAAACCGTAGACTCCATAATCTTGATTTCTTAAAGTAAAGATTCAGTATTGACACTAGCTGCAGTTTTGTTATTGTTATAGAAAGATTCTTCTTTTCAACTGTCGGAACAAAAAAATGCAGATATTGAACCCAACTAATCCGATAAATTCTATTCTATCTCAACAGATACATGTTTGACTGTTAGTCCCCGAGGGTATTCACCAGCCCAGTAGTCAGTACTTCGGTGCTGACCCGAAAGCCGATTTTATTTCAAATTTCAAACCTTGCAATATCTAAATTTTTGTAAATTTCATTGAAAACTAAGGAGTATCTCCCTCACGCAAAGCTCTGTCCTTAGCTGATTTTGGCTTTACATTTGGATCATATTTGGTATTTGTTCTCTATCAGTTTTTTTTAGTGTATTTGATTTTATGGTCTTCCAAACGTTTAGATTTTATCTGCACTGAAGAGACATAAGTTGTCGAAATGCGCATATGCAGAAAATAAATTCACAGTAACTTCGGTATTTAGTTATTGGTAGTGATAACATGCCAAAGGTATTGCAACAGTTAAAATTTTCGTGCATTTATTTTCAGAAACACTTCACTGAGAACTGCGCTGTATTGTAACATTACAAAGCAGTTGTCTGATGATGAATTTATAAATACAGATTTTGACTACGGTAGATTCTCTCGCATGTTCACCAGCGGATCCACATTTCAAAAAGGGGGTTCCTATTTCAAGAAAAAAGGGGGTTCGAACGGTTTTCTTTTTTTGTCAATTTTGCCTAAATTTTGCCTGAATTTTTCTGCAACAAAACGAATATGGTATTGTATTCTTACAACTTACACCATTCCTCTGTCAAATATGTGATAAACAGATTATTACATGTCTATTCCGATATCTGCCCTGATATCAGTCTGAGACCTGATATATGCCCGACTCTGCTGCGTTGGGCAGTTATCAGGTCTCGGACTGATATCTGGGCAGATATCGGAATAGACATGGGCAGCGTCGGGCAGATATCAGGTCTCAGACTGATATCAGGGCAGATATCAGAATAGACATGTAATAATCTATACTTATTTTGCTAAAACCACTAGACACAGATATAATGGTACTAAATTATTAAGTATTTTGCAATTTGGAGGCCAAATAATGTATTCTTATATAATTTTCAGAAACAGAGTTTAAAAAGGGAGGATATTCAGATAAGGATATATTACATAGACTTCACAATGAAAAGTCAATTTTAAGTCTGTGACCCCGTCTCATTAGTTTTGGAATCATTTTGACATTGTGAACTATTAAGAGAATATCTACACATTTTACAGAAAATAGCAATACACCTTCTCTTCCCTATTTATATATTATACATCAGAAATACTTTATTTTTCAACATAAGCTGCTTCAAAAACAAGCAGGATGAGACTCAATTTTCATTGCATTTTTATAATGTAAACACTGATTAATCTCTTATTAGATAAAAAAAAATGAAAATTGTTGTCATGAAATAATACAACAATTCTCCATTTAAACCGTGTTTTGTATTGTTAAACTAGCAGTTGGCATTGACATCCGAGATATAGCCAATAATAGTAATGTTTGCACAGATATGTTATTATGAATAAATTATCTGAACTTGTCTATTATTGTTTGAATTTATAATATATTTTTATAATAAATGTTTTCTTACATGCAGTGAAATCAAAGTGAATGTTGAAGGCCTGGTGTGGCTGAGTTGTAATGGTAGTTAGTATACCTGTACAATCACTGTAGCCCATCACCTCTGCATTCTTAGTTTGTGCCAAACTTCTTTATTGAGACAGTATTCTACCAGCAGACGCGGCGCCATGAGCTAGCCTACAGATTTGTGGCGAGCACCCCTTGATCCATCTTTCAAAATTACATATTGTCTTTTTCTCTCCTTACAAGATTGTGTTCATGGCTTTAGGAGTCTACCTGTATTGGGTTTAATTCGTATATTACATGTATACTATAGAAAACTGGACAGATAAAAGGGGGGTTTGGGTACCCATATTCTGGTTTAACCCTACCACTGGCTTTTGCTAGTGCTGGTACCAAGTCTGGCTGTGCCAAGTTCCTATCGTTGTTTAGGTTTGTCTCTTGTTGCATTTGTGTTTTTCCTGTCTTGTTTCCTGGCAGATTGTAGCATGTAATTGTAATTTTTAGCTATTGTAATGTTTCCTGTTATCCCTTTTATTAAATAAGGCATGTTTTTTTGGCAAGTTTTCTTAACAAGCTACCTTGTCGAAGATCTGATTGTGGCAAGTATTTCATACATCCTTAACCTTTATTCAAGGCCTTATGATATTAGGATGTTTTTGTACAGCCCGAACCTCTTTATTCTTAGCAATTTGATATTCGCAAGTATGTTGTCCATACTGAATCTTTATTCAAAGCCATCTGTATGGAAAGTGCAAACCACAAAAAATATGGAAAGCACGAACCACAAAAAATTAAAAAACTCAATTTAAGTTACTAAAACTTAGTTTTTCTCTACTTAAATTCAATTTTAGTAACTTAATGCGAATTAAACTCAATTTATGTTGTTTGGGCTCACTTAATAATAGTTTAATAGTTTAATTGCCATTTTCTCTACTTAATTCGTTTTTCTCACATTAACAGCAAATATCTCTATTTAAGTGCTTAATCTCCTTAAGTAGCGTTAATTCGAATTAAGTAACTTAAATTGAATTTAAGTAGAGAAAAACCAGGTTTAAGTAACTTAAATTGGGTTTTTCTATTTTTTTTTGTGGTTCGCGCTTTCCATACATCTGATATTGGCAAGTATATATACAACTTGTGCCTTTTTTCAAAGCAATTATATATTTCAAAGTATTTTGTCCACCCTAACACCTTATTCTAAGCCATCTAATATTGGAACATATTCCTAACATCCCGAATCTTTATTCAAAGCCACCTGATAATGGCAAGTATTTTGTATATCCTTAACCTTTTTTATAGGTCTTGATATTGGCAACTATTTTATCTTTTTTCGAAGCCAATTGACATTGGCAAGTATTTTGTACATGCTAAACCTTATTCTAAGAAATCTGATATTTGAAAGAATTCTGTACATCCTGAATCTTTATTCAAAGCCACCTGATGGTTTCAAATATTCTGCTGAAGTGAAATATCCAGGTAAATCCTGCAATTTGATTGGTTACCTTGACAGGGGATACGAGACCGTATTCCCGTGGTAGCAAAATCACAATTTGTAAACCTTTTGATAGAAAAATTATAGCACTTCTAGCAGAATATAAAAGTTATTCGGGCTTCACAGGGGAAACGGATTCATATTCCCTGTCTGTGTCCTATATACCCTTCGCCTGACGGTCCAGGGGATATAAAACACAGACAGGGAATATGAACCCGTATCCCCTGTGAAGATTCCCGAATAACATATAGTATTTTGTATATCCTAAACCTTTTTCCATCCCTCTTGATATTTTGTACGTACTGGACTTTATTCTAAGCCATCTGATATTATAAATTACACAGTCTGTAAGTGACCTAATATGGTATATACACGGTCAGTAAATTTCATATTGGGCGAGAGCGTAGCTCGAGTCCAATATTCAATTTACTGACGGTGTATATACCACATTAGGTCACTTACACACTATAAAATGTTTATATCCTGCCGAGAGAGTCCAGTAAATTGTCAACAAACCCGTTTAAAAAAGTACAGTGACGCTGCGTTATGGTGGTCACTAACGGTATATTAATCAGTCACCCGATATGGAATATACACGGTCGGCACGTAACGTCTTTTGACAAATCAATGTCTTAGGAATTTATTAGAGGCAAGATATAATACTTTCCCATTTTCGCCATCTCTTCTCGGAAACCACGATCGCAAAAACATCAAAACTTTACAGGAATGGTGTATAGAAAGTTTTTTAAAGCTATTTATCTTTTTGTGCCAGCACCTAACATAGTTTTACTTGGAACATATGGGAAATGATATTTTCATCATCTTCTCTGAAAGGAGTGAAGCAGATTTTAACTAACTGTGCAGTGATGTATGGAGGTCCTTTCAAAAGGTTCATTTCAATCAACATCGTTGCCCATCGGAGACTTGGCTTATTTGAAATACCTTTCTTTTGTTCATTACTATAGGCATGGCTAAGAAACATTTTGTCAGATGAGCGATACAGGCTAAGTTTTTGAGCTTTAAGATTTAATATTTTTTTACAAATAAAGTGCCAAGTTGGTAACATTTACTTACAAGAAGAAATACAATTACTGGTACAAGTGTACTCAATAATAACGATTAGTTTTTTTGTCAGTGTATTCAGTATTTGTTTCTTTTTAAATGTGGCTTTGTTCTATTATTTACAAATATATTTTTACCAATTTAATGATAGTTCACCAAACACAAAATAATTAGCAGCTTCAATATAAAATGTTAGATTCAGTATCTGAAACATCTGTAGTTTCACAAGGATGGATGAGATTTGTGTAAACATAAGTTTTATTAAAAAAAAATAAAAGTTGTTTCATAAAAATTTCACGGTAGTCTTATACAAATAGAAAAAATGTTTCAACATTAGAATCAAAGTCTTTAGCAAGATAAAAATATATTTGACTGCAATCCATAAACGTTGACTTCAAAGGTGAAGATGTATTGAACCACATTCAGTGAAATATTGATGTACTTGAAAGTTGAAGATGCAAATTAAAGTTTCTTTCTGGTTATTTTGTTAAAGCAAATATTTATTTTAAAGTTTTCTGTCTTTAAACGATTTAAACAAGTGATAATTATTTTATTAATTGAGTACAGAAAAAAGTAACTTTAAATTCTACAAAAATCTCTACAGTAATTATAAAATCAAAACTTATTTAACATCAAAAGTATTTTTTTACAAATAACAAATGTAATAAATAAGTACTGGGGTGAGCATTTCTTTTAGCTGTCTACGACCTTTCAATAGCAATTGCTTTTGAGTTTCCAGCGGATGATACCGCAATTAAAGTGGCCTGAGGTTGGCATGCCACGGTTTAACCCACCATTTCGTCTGAAGTGCTTGAAGTGCGGTCGCCTATTTTCCAGTGGTTTTCCACCTGCTTTTTATGCCTCGCCCACGAATGTGGAAGGGCCATATAGTGTTACCCTTGTCCGTACGACCATACGTCCGTACGTCCAGTTAAGCTTTGCGTTAAGGTAAATGTCTCAGAAACTGTAAAATGTAGAACAATAATAGTAGGCTAGTAGGTAGATATTTGATAGTACTACAGACCCGGGACTACAGAGTTCACTAGGTAGTTTGACTCTTTGACCTACATTTCATGCTTGAGTGACTCTGGTTAAGTTTTGTGTTAAAGCCAATTACTCAACAACTACACATTTTAGGACAATGGTGTTTCATCTAATTAATTGCATTGATGAGTATTACCCAAATTATTGACAATTAGGTGGCTTTTACCTACATTTTAGGCTTCATTGACTTTGGTTAAGTTTTGCGTTAAAGTCCATTTCTCAACAACTACTCATTTTAAGACAATGATGTTTCATCAAATTAATTGCCTTAATGAGTACTACCCAAATCTTTGATAACTAGGTGGCTTTGACATACATTTTACGCTTCAGTGACTTTGGTTTAGTTTTGTATTTAAGTCTATTTCTCAACTTTGTTTTAGTTTTGCATTTAAGTCTATTTCTCAACTTCTATGTATTGAAGCATCATAATATTTTACTGCAACATTCATTCAAAGGAGATCTGGCTATTTCACAATTAATTTGGTGTCCATAATCTACATTTTATGGTTGAATGACTTTGTTTAAAGTTTACATTTCATCATAGTTCATTTTGCAATAAATTTATTTGCGGGACATCCGTGTCTTACAGACACATTTTCTAGTTCTTTTTGCCTCTTGAACATTGACTCTTGACAATTCTGTTTCCCCCATTTCTCATTTTTGATCAGCTTGAAAATTACATTTAAAGACGATCGGATGATGGTCAAACGAAAACCAATTTCAATTGTAAACTTGCAATATCTTAAATCTATGAATATTTGTATGCACCTCCAAAATATTTGCTTTCCACGTTCTCCACTACCTTTGACACATATTACGGTTTAGGGTCTATTAAGTGTTCTGTTTTGATCACACTGAAGAGAAATAAGTTGTCGAAATTGCAACCCTTCTTCAGAAGGTAAATATATAGCAGCATCCGGGTATACATATTGAGTTATTCTTTTCATTTTTTCCAAATTTATTGCCAGTAAGCAAGCTTCGTCCGAGACTAAATATAAAGTACACTGGGGTGTCTGAGATTCTCTGGTCTCACACTTTTACTGGTGTTAGATTCTTTTAATCCATAATACCTCCATAATGGCATGAAAAAATCGTTAATTCAGAAATGCATCCTTATTTGTGATTTTAGGGTTGAAAATATAAAATATAATGATATACCTCAAGATACCTTAGGAACTATAATTGACGCAGGCTATGCATAGCCCTATATATTATTATCCCCGCACTTTCGAAGAAAGTTTTTATGGAAATTTTATGGAAAACAAATTCGGTGACCCCCATTTTTCTTTATATTTTTTGAAAGTATGTTGAAAGGGCTAACACATGAAAAAAGTAGAACAAAATCTATGGAATAGTTTTAAAGAAATATATTCATTAGAAATATTCGATTATTTTGATATCAGTTATTTTAAAAACAAGCACGGTGACCCCCCTTTTTTATTATTTTATTTCAATGCTAATATAATAAGGAAACTTTCCTGAGAAAATAAAGAAAATCTATGGAAAAAAATTTTGGACTACCCATCTACCTTAAATAGCTTCTTTAATTTAAAACAAACACTTTCATCAATTGGATTTCAAAAATATTGAATTCCAATTTTGGTAAATTTCCAGCAAGTCTCAAAGACCACTTATTTTTTGGAATTTTACCTAGCAACCATAATAAAATAATTTGTTAAGTTTAGTACAATTATTTTTACTAAATGGATTTCAGAAATATATGATTCCGATTTTGGTACATTTCCTGAAAGTCCCAAAGACCACTTATTTTTTGGCATTCTACCTAGCAACTATACTTAAATAGCTTCTTTAATTTAAAACAAACACTTTCATCAATTGGATTTCAAAAATATTTGATTCCAATTTTGGTAAATTTCCTGCAAGTCTTTCGGATTTTTTTTACCTTTATCTTGGTGCAAACAAGAGGCCCCAATATGTTGATTTTTACAAAGTTGTAGATTTTGACACATGTGGCATGTGACTCAAACTCCTCCTTCATTTTTGGATTTAGAGATAAAATCTTTATGCAGAATTGTTGCATTTAGTCTGTAGATGTGCAATAAGCTTTCGGAATTATGATTTCGGTTCCGACTTTGGTAAATTTCCTGAAAATGTCAAATACTCATATTTTTTTTTTAAATTTGAGCATATAATTATGTATTTTAGCAATTGTTTGATAGAAAATGGGATTTTGAATAATTAAAATTCTATAATGCGATTCCAAGTTTGGTAAATTTCCTGAAAGTCTCAAAGACCACTTATTTTTTGGAATTCTACCCAGCAACCACAATAAAATAATTTGTTTTATTTTTGGACAATTATTTAACTAAATNNNACTGTTATTTAAGGGAAATTTATGGATCTAACAAAAAAAAAACAAAACAAAACAAAAACAAAAAGACAAAACAAAACAAACAAACTAACGAAAACAAACAAACAAACAAACAATTAAAACAAAACAAATTAATAAAAACAAAAGGAAATAAATATACACTGTCCATGTCAACAGGTTGTAATCATTTCAGACTCTCACTTATATGTCAAGTAATATTTTTAAATAAATACATTTTTAGTCCAGTGCTACAAATTAAGAGAAGAACGACACGAAATTTTGAGTCAGTTACATTCAATAGTTCCTCCTCAAAACCTGCATCAATAATGTTTTGAACAAAAACTTTATACTTTATTATCCCCGCACTTTCGAAGAAAGTTCGGGGATAATGTTATACCCTCCGTCTGTCTGTCCGTCCGTCCGTCACACTTTTCTTGTGACTCAAACTCCTCCTGGATTTAGGGATTTAATTTTGTTGCAGAACTGTTGCATATAGATTGTAGATGCTTAATAAGCTTTCGGATTTTTGATATTGCTCTTAGTTCAAACAAGAGGCCCCAAGATGTCTATTTTTACACATGTGGCATGTGACACAAACTCCTCCTACATTTATGGATTTATTGATTTAATTTTGTTGTAGAATTGTTGCATATAGTCTGTAGATGCGCAATAAGCTTTCGGATTTTTTTTTACCTTTATCTTGGTGCAAACAAGAGGCCCCAATATGTTGATTTTTACAAAGTTGTAGATTTTGACACATGTGGCATGTGACTCAAACTCCTCCTTCATTTTTGGATTTAGAGATAAAATCTTTATGCAGAATTGTTGCATTTAGTCTGTAGATGTGCAATAAGCTTTCGGAATTATAATTCCGGTTCCGACTTTGGTAAATTTCCTGAAAATGTCAAATACTCATATTTTTTTTAAATTTGAGCATATAATTATGTATTTTAGCAATTGCTTGATAGAAAATGGGATTTTGAATAATTAAAATTCTATAATGCGATTCCAAGTTTGGTAAATTTCCTGAAAGTCTCAAAGACCACTTATTTTTTGGAATTCTACCTAGCAACCACAATAAAATAATTTGTTTAGTTTTGGACAATTATTTTACTAAATGGATTTCAAAAATATTTGATTCCGATTTTGGTACATTTCCTGAAAGTATCAAAGACCAGTTATTTTTTGGCATTCTACCTAGCAACCATACTTAAATAGCTTCTTTAATCTAAAACAAACACTTTCATCAATTGGATTACAAAAATATTGAATTCCAATTTTGGTAAATTTCCAGCAAGTCTCAAAGACCACTTATTTTTTGGAATTTTACCTAGCAACCATAATAAAATAATTTGTTAAGTTTAGTACAATTATTTTTACTAAATGGATTTCAGAAATATATGATTCCGATTTTGGTACATTTCCTGAAAGTCCCAAAGACCACTTATTTTTTGGCATTCTACCTAGCAACTATACTTAAATAGCTTCTTTAATTTAAAACAAACACTTTCATCAATTGGATTTCAAAAATATTTGATTCCAATTTTGGTAAATTTCCTGCAAGTCTCAAGGACCACATCTTTTTATTATTATTTTTTTTTTTTGAATTCTACCTAGCAACCATACTAAAATAATTTGTTAAAGTCTGCATTAGGACATATATCTTTGACCTCAATTTCACGGTTCGGTGATCATGTTAACTTCAACATTTTCTATAAGTGGTGGGTACATGATATTTGGTATGTAGGTTGGTCTTGGGTAGTACAAGACAGTCTGCCATATGACTTATTACTGTGACCTCAATTTAATGGTCCAGTGAACATGTTAATTTCCCAGTATCTGTTAATGGTAGGTCAATAATATTTGGTATGTGGGTTGGTCTTAGATGGAACATGACTACCTGCTATTTGGCTTTTGCCATTGACCTTATTTTTACGGACTAGTGAATATGTTTGATTTTTCAGTATATATTTGTTGTAGGTCAATGAAATTGGCCATTTAGGTTGGTTTTGGGTAGTGCATTGCTTTTGTCAGTTACCCTAATTTCATAGTCTAGTGAACATGTTAAGTTTTCTGATTATGTCAGTTTGAGTTTTCATATCAATTAAGCGACCAAGCAGGGACGGACGAGACATCAGTATAGCCCCCCACTTGTTTTGCTTTGTTTTTGTTTTTGTTTTGATTTTTAGTTTGTTTTGTTTTGTTTTGTATTTTTTTGGGGGGGGGGGTGTTTTTTGGGTTTTTTTCTGACCATGCTCTATTATTCACCAATGGCATATATTTCTTTTTGGCCGAATCATATAAGAAGAGAAACTTTTTAACTATTTCGAAATGGCCATATGCAGAGGGTATATTTACAGTGACCTCGGTATTTTGTTATTCGTTTGGGGTCATGCCATGGAGCTCTTTCTCCCAATTATATTCAATTCTTTGCCCATAATTTGCTTTGATTCATAATCCCCTTTGAAATACAAAAAACGGTAGTTCCATTTTTGTGTTTTTCTTCATCGTTTACAAAAGAATGTTGAGTAAATGAACACGAGACCATAACACATATGTAAACTCTAACTGCAATAAATTGAAATGAGCTGTATGGCCCTTTCGGAAATTAATTCCTTATCAGCAGCAATAGAACCCAAAACATTGGAAATCCACAACTTCAAAAAATATCTAAAATGCATAAAGCCAATTCTAAATCTAAATAATCTATACTGCAGTAACATCTACATCTAAATTTTATTACACAGTGGTCGCTATGTCCTAGGGGACATGCACAATGTTCTCAATCATGTCCCCATCATTTGTGAAAATCAGGTCTAACATGCTTGGTTTACAATTAGCACTTGCTCTTGCAAATCTTGATTTATGTTGAAAAAAATAGCCATCCCTTGTATTTTCGATAAATTTTCCCCCTTTTTAGCTCACCTGGCTAAAGCCAGGGTTAGCTTTTGCCATCACTTTTCGTCCGTCGTCCGTCCGTCGTCTGTCCGTCCGTCGTTCGTCGTCCGTCCGGCGTAAACTTTTCATTCAAAGATCTTCTTCTCTGAAACTACTGGGCCAATTGAAACCAAACTTGACCACAATAGTCCTTAGATGGTCCCCTACAAATACGTTGTTTTTCAGATCCGCGTTATATCCAAGATGGCCGCCAGCGGGGATCATAGTTTTAACATTGGACCCTATGGGAAAATACTTTCAAAGATCTTCTCCTCAGAAACTACTGGGCCAATTAAAGCCAAACTTGGCCACAATAGTCCTTAGATGGTCCCTTACAAAAAAGTTTTTTTCAGATCTGCGCTATATCCAAGATGGCCGCCAGCGGGGATCATAGTTTTAACATTGGACCCTATGGGAAAACACTTTTAAAGATCTTCTCCTCTGAAACGGTTGAGCCAATTGAAACCAAACTTGGCCGCAACAGTCCTTAGATGGTCCCCTGCAAAAAACTTGTTTTTCAGATCCACGCTATATCCAAGATGGCTGCCAGCGGGGAACATAGTTTTAACATTGGACCCTATGGGAAAATACTTTCAAAGATCTTCTCCTCAGAAACTACTGGGCCAATTAAAGCCAAACTTGGCCACAATAGTCCTTAGATGGTCCCTTACAAAAAGTTGTTTTTCAAATCTGCGCTATATCCAAGATGGCCGCCAGCGGGGATCATAGTTTTAACATTGCACCTATGGGAAAAGACATTCAAAGATCTTCTCCTCTGAAACTACTGGGCCAATTAAAACTAAACTTGGCCAAAATAGTCAAAAAATGGAACATGACTACCTGCTATTTGGCTTTTGACATTGACCTTATTTTTACGGACTAGTGAATATGTTTGATTTTTCAGTATATATTTGTGGTAGGTCAATGAAATTGGCCATTTAGGTTGGTTTTGGGTAGTGCATTGCTTTTGTCAGTTACCCTAATTTCATAGTCTAGTGAACATGTTAAGTTTTTCTGATTATGTCAGTTTGAGTTTTCATATCAATTAAGCGACCAAGCAGGGACGGACGAGACATCAGTTTAGCCCCCACTTGTTTTGCTTTGTTTTTGTTTTTGTTTTGTTTTCTAGTTTGTTTTGTTTTGTTTTGTTTTGTATTTTTTTTTTTGGGGGGNCGTCGTCCGTCCGGCGTAAACTTTTCATTCAAAGATCTTCTTCTCTGAAACTACTGGGCCAATTGAAACCAAACTTGGCCACAATAGTCCTTAGATGGTCCCCTGCAAAAACATTGTTTTTCAGATCCGCGTTATATCCAAGATGGCCGCCAGCGGGGATCATAGTTTTAACATTGGACCCTATGGGAAAATACTTTCAAAGATCTTCTCCTCAGAAACTACTGGGCCAATTAAAGCCAAACTTGGCCACAATAGTCCTTAGATGGTCCCTTACAAGAAAGTTTTTTTTCAGATCTGCGCTATATCCAAGATGGCCGCCAGCGGGGATCATAGTTTTAACATTGGACCCTATGGGAAAACACTTTTAAAGATCTTCTCCTCTGAAACTACTAAGCCAATTGAAACCAAACTTGGCCACAACAGTCCTTAGATGGTCCCCTGCAAAAAACTTGTTTTTCAGATCCACGCTATATCCAAGATGGCTGCCAGCGGGGAACATAGTTTTAACATTGGACCCTATGGGAAAATACTTTCAAAGATCTTCTCCTCAGAAACTACTGGGCCAATTAAAGCCAAACTTGGCCACGATAGTCCTTAGATGGTCCCTTACAAAAAAGTTGTTTTTCAAATCTGCGCTATATCCAAGATGGCCGCCAGCGGGGATCATAGTTTTAACATTGCACCCTATGGGAAAACACTTTTTAAAGATCTTCTCCTCTGAAACTACTGAGCCAATTGAAACCAAACTTGGCCACAATAGTCCTTAGATAGTCCCCTGCAAACAACTTGTTTTTCAGATCCACGCTATATCCAAGATGGCCGCCAGCGAGGATCATAGTTTTAACATTTGACCCTATGGGAAAACACATTTAAAGATCTTCCCCTCTGAAACTACTGGGCCAATTAGAACCAAACTTGGCCAAAATAGTCTTTATGTGGCCCCTTGCAAAAAAGTCATTTTTCAGGTCTGTGCTTTATCCAAAATGTCCGCTAGCAGGGAACAAAGTTTTAACATTGCACCCTATGGGAAAATACATTCAAAAATCTTCTCTGAAACTTTTCAGCCCATTGGAACCAAACTTGGCCACAACAGTCTTTAGGTTGCCGCTCAGCAAAAGAGTTGTTTTTCAGGTCTTTGTTATATGCAAGATGGCTGCCAGCGGTGAACAGATTTAACATTTGACCCTTTGAGAAAACATTAAAAGATCTTCTCCTGAAATTACTTGGCCAATAATGAAAACATACTTGGTCACAACAGACCATAGTTGTTCCCGTTGGAAAAATTTGCCTGGCTTGTCTGCATAGCATTCAAGATGGCCCAGTGGGGAACATAGTTTGACCTTGAGACCTAACGGAAGCCTATCGGAAAGCATTTAAAGATGTTCTCCTCTGAAAATATTTTGTTATTTGGAACAAAAATTAAACTCAATGGTGCCCTTCAAGAAAGGTGACAGCAGAACTGCACCCCCATCCAAAATAGCTGTCAGTTTGGGATATAGTTTAACTTAAGATAATATAACATCTATTAACAAATTTGAAAATAATGCCCTTAAAACATTGGGATTATTTTAACTGCACATGTCAGTGGTGGCCCGGGTGAGTGATACAGGCTCTTGAGAGCCTCTTGTTTCCCTTCTTGTCCCACCAGTCCAATCTGTCTGGGGTAAATGATGAAGGAAAGGAAATGGAGTGAATGCACACATGAGACAAAGTCTCTACAAATAAGTTAAACTCTCCCATAATTAGTAGGTGTGTATACTCTATTTGGAGATTACACTCAACGATTGGCATTCGATTGGTTTATGGCCTTCCAAAAGTTTAGATTTTATCTGCACTGAAGAGCACATGTAGAACCTAAATTCACAGTTACTTCGGTATTTAGTTATGTATACCAATACATAACTAAATACCGAAGTAACTGTGATGTTGTATTAACGTGTCTTTCCAAATCTGAATTTTTCAGAATCAGTTTTGAAGATACGACATTTATACACGTAGATTAAAAAATAGAAACAAAATGTCATCCTCCCTAGAATTTCTACAACCTTGAAAAAAAACACTGAAACCCAAATATTGACTCTATATGAAAACTGCATCGATTCATGGATAAAGATTTCAAGCATTAGCAAATTGTGAACAGACATATCATGATAAGGAGCGGTATTTGCCAAAAATAGAAGTCGCGGGGCGGTAAAAATTCCCGAGCCTGAAAGGCGAAGGAAATTCAGACCCATGACTTGTATTTTTGGCAAATACCCCGACGTTCATGATATATCTGTTTAATTACACCGAATGTCTTTATCAATACCACGGTGAAGGGGTATTTGCCAAAAAATACAACGGCTACGAACCAATCAGAATTCAGCTTACTTACAAAAGGTGTAATTATGATTTTTTAATCTTCAAATCTTACCAGGTGTCCTACATGTTATTTTGTAACCTTATTTGTTCATGAATCTATATATACTTTTTCAAATAATTCGTGCAAACTTGGGATTAAAAATGTTTAATCGATTAAAATATTGAAGCATGAAAACAAACAATTCCGCTGTGCATCACAATTAAACTGGTACAAAGTAATGCTGAAAAATACAAATATTTATTCATTAGGTTTGTTTATACAATTCGGGAACTTTTCTAAACCTTCGACCGAGAAACTGTCTGTGCTGAATAAATGCCAATGAAATGCAAGGACATGGTACAGTCCTTGTTACCAAAGAAATGCAGGGACAAGGTATAACTTAGGGGACGATGATTTTATTTTCAGGGGGGAGGGGGTAAATGAATAACTTAATCTCGTTTTTGGTGAAAATAAATATTTTAATCCCACTTGTCGTGAAAAAAATAATCTAATTTTGATATGAAATTTTTATTTTTTTGTTTTTGTTGCAAATGAATAATTTGATGTGACATTTGGTGAAAATAATTTGTTCGAGATTTTGATGAAAATTATTTTTCTGGGCAAAATCACCCAAGCCTCCCCTGAAAATCAAATGGTCGTCCCCTTATATAATTTTATCCTCTTATCCGAAGGAAGATATGTAGCTTTACACCTTATTTACAACGAAGTTGATGGTAACTATCGGGGCACCTCGGGTATCTACATCTGCGTCCACGTCCACATTTAGGTGTTTATCTAAATTCTAGTATAGCATTTGTATGGTTGCTTCATCAAACTAAGAAAAAAGGTGCATCTTGTGTTGATTCACAGCCTCAAAGAAAATTAGCTCTCTTTGAACGATAATCTAACCTTGCATATTATGCATAGCTGATGGTATGCTAACATCCAGACTAAATCAGGTCGCTTTATCCTATTTTTTCCGCTTTGATTTGAACGAGTTCAGATCTCAGTCACTGTATATAGTTTGATCATCTAATCTTGCATATGTATACATCTCGGGTGGTAAATCTGCATCCAGTCTTATTTGAATCATTTTGATATACATTTTACGCTTGATCGGCCTACATCTAATTTTAATTCACCTTTCAGCAATTGTATTGGTATTTATAAACTTTTAATATAAACAGATAGCTTGATATTCTAATTGATAATATGTTTGTCACATTTGGATGTTCTATTTATCAACAACAAGTTGGCATACCAATGGGCACTTATTGTGCTCCTCTACTCGCAGACTTGTTTTTATATTCTTAATTTCTGCAGGAAATCGTAAAAATAAAAGATGGTAGATCCTTCAATCTCGCTTATAGATATATCCATGATGTTCTTTACATCAATAACGCATCTTTTGATAAATGGATCTCATTTAGATAAACACCAGTACTAGAATAAAAAGGAAACGAAAGAAACCACATGATCTACATCTCCTTACGACTAACATATCGGGTTCGACGAAAATGGACATCTCAGTACTAAAATTTACAACAAAAGGGACGATTTTAATTTCAAAATTATCAATTTCCCTAACATGGACAGTAATATTCCAGCATCTCATGCTTACGGATTGTTACACGACGGTTAGCACAACTTATACAGACTTTCTCATTAGACATAATTATCTCCGTTACCGCCTTATGAATCAATGCTTTAAAACAATCTGTCTCATGCAAACATTTAAATGTTCTTTAATAGAGAGATATCCCTTGTGGAAAATTTGAAATTTCTGTCCGGGATGGGATGATCGGTCTGGGATGGTCATTCCTCTCAAATGTCTACGACCTTTCGATAGCAATTGCTGACGAGTTGCTACCGGATATTACCGCAATGGATGGGAGGTTTGACATGTAATAAAACCGGTTAAATCCACCATTTCTTTTGAAATGTCTGTACCAAGTCAGGAGCATTGTGGTCCACAACGTTTCCTGTGGTTTCCACCTAATTTGTGTTTTTGTCTCATGGACATCGGCGTTTAACTACTTTGTTCTATAATTTTATTATTACCTCCATTTATATGAAATAAAAAAAGATAACAGAAAACAGCTACAAAGACAGTCACATGCCACAATGTATAAAGGAACTACAGAGAAAAAAAATCAAAAGACAAAAGACAAACGTAAATAACGAGAGGAACTCGGGACAGCCGGACTTGAAACTGGCACTAGTAAAAGCCAGTCGTAGGGTTTACCGGTGTATGGGTACCCAAACCTCACCTTTCTCTGTCCATTTTCCCTATAGTATAATAAATATACGAATAAAACCTAATACAGGTAGACTACTAACTCTATGACTAATTTGCATGTGTCTCTGATATTAACACCGAGGCAAACTTTGTTATTATTAATTACAAAAATTTCTGCCTCTTCCTCTACTCCTTTTTAGCTCACCTGGGTGAGCTTTTGCCATCACTTTTCGTCCGTCGTCCGTTCGTCGTCCGTCGGTCGTCCGCCGTCCGTCCGGCGTAAACTTTTCATTCAAAGATCTTCTTCTCAGAAACTACTGGGCCAATTGAAACCAAACTTGGCCACAATAGTCCTTAGATGGTCCCCTGCAAAAAGCTTTTTTTCAGATCCGCGCTTTATCCAAGATGGCCGCCAGTGGGGATCATAGTTTTAACATTGGACCCTATGGGATAATACTTTCAAAGATCTTCTCCTCTGAAACAACAACTTGGCCAATTAAAACCAAACTTGGCCACACTAGTCCTTAGATGGTCCCCTGCCAAAAAGTTGTTTTTCAGATCGGCTCAATATCCAAGATGGCCACCAGCGGGGATCATAGTTTTAACATTGGACCCAAGGGGAAATACATTCAAAGATCTTCTCCTCTGAAACTACTTGGCCAATTAAAACCAAACTTGGCCACAATAGTCCTTAGATGGTCCCCTGCAAAAAAGTTGGTTTTCAGATCCGCGCTATATCCAAGATGGTCGCCAGCGGGGATCATAGTTTTACCATTTGATCCTATGGGAAAATACTTTCAAAGATCTTCTCCTCTGAAACTACT
>MJUU01028656.1:178992-215667 GCA_002080025.1 Modiolus philippinarum
TATTATAAATTTCAATAAAGTCCATAATCGTAACATATAGGACATCACACCACAAGAATACACAATTACATTGTCGAAATATTTATTTTATCCAATGTTTCAAAATACTTTACTAACACTAAAAAATACAATAGAATTGTTTGTGCCATTATCTAGTTAATACTCACTGGGCCAAAAACGGCTTCTCCAAATTTACGCCATCGCAGGTGTGAACTACAATATTAAAAGCAAACGTAAAACCTCGTAAATATTAAAGATCTATATACTGTTTTCAAAAACAATTGGCGGCATGGCTTGTTCACTAAACTTTGTTCAATTCCTGTAACACAACTTTATAAAATCTCTTTGGAGTGTGATACTATGTCTGTAAATAGTCCGCTCTATGAATGTTCGAAAATTATTGATGCCTTCTGTTTTCATAGACTTTATCCGAGAATAGACATGCCAGATGAACACGTTAAACAATATATATGAATAAAGGAATTGACCTTATAGATATTGCAGGCATTTTTCGAGACCCGAATATTAAAAAAACTTGTACCCGCCTATTTTGACAACCAGGACATGCCTGTCATTTCCTTTTCTTATAAAAAACCTACAAGCAACATTTTTTTTCAATAACTCTTCTATTACCTGTGATGCTGATTTCGAGAAAAACTACCCTAGCAGCTGAGAATGTTCCACGTCGCCATATCGCTATGACCCTTGCGGACATATATCAACGGGGAATCTAAACATCATTGAAGATAAAGAAGTTCGACAATTCTTTCGAAAAGGGCCTAAATATCGCCCACCTTCTCAAATAAACTGGCAAGCTTAAGGATACAGAAATGCTTAAAGTTCAACCCAAAGATAACACCTTGCCTACCATGTACTGGATTCCTAAGCTTCACAAACGTCCCTTCAAACATCGTTTTATTTCGGCATCTAGTAAGTGTTCTACTACTAATTTATCCATCCATTTAACTAGTTCACTTACTTGTATAAAGAAATTGGTTATCAATACTGTGAAAAAACTTATCAAAACTCTGGTGTAAATTACTTTTGGAGTTTAAAAAATTCCATTGAAGTTTTAGATAAACTGCAATCTATCAAAGACCAGTCTCATCCATCGACAGTTATGATTTTTCCACACTTTATACTACCCTTCCACATAAGCTGATTAAATCAAAATTTGGACAACTTATTAAATGGTCTTTTAAATTTTCTGGTCTGCAAATCATTTGTTCAAAAAAAAAGCAAGGATTCTTCTCTAATATTATATACAATAATTATTGTTCCTGGACATGTGATGATATGATAAATGCACTCAATCTTTTGCTTGACAACATTTTTGTTCGTTTTGGCAACGTTATTTATCAACAGGTCATAGGTATACCCATGGGTACAAATTGTGCACGCCTCATTGCAGATCTTTTTCTGTTCTGTTACGAAAGAGACTTCATGAAAAAACTTCAAAACGGAACCATACAAAACAGTGATAATCTTATTTATATTTTCAAAGATAACAGCAGGTATATTGACGATACCCTTACTATTGACAATGCCCAGTTTTAGATTATGTAGACATTATTTGTCCACAAGAACTGAAATTAAATAAAGCCAACAATGATTCCAAATACTGCCCTTTTCTGGATCTAACTATCATTATTGACGCTGGTAAAATAAAAACTAAAATATATCATGAAAGGGGTGATTTTGATTTCACTATAGCTAATTTTCCTTTTCTTGACGGCGACATCCCTCAAGCTCCATCATATGGGTTGTACATTGCTCATCTAGTACAATTCGCACGTGTTTGTTCTACTCTTGACGATTTTAATGAACGTAACCTTACTATCACAGCCAAACTTTTACAACAGGGTTACAGATTTCATAAGTTGTTGAATACCTTTAAGAAGTTTTATAACAGATATGAATATTTAATGTCTAAATATGGCGTTACTCGCAAACAGCGTATTGCTGAGGGCATTTCTAATCCTCGTTTTTACGGTAATGTTGTTAAAAAATGCCAGAAACTGATTAAAAATCCAAGAAAAGCTGAGACGTAACTTACATTCTTAGCGTAATAGGGGATATTGACAAGATACTCTGCTTGCATCCGTTAAATTAGCTTTGAGATCTAGTGACCTGAAAATTTTAAATGCACACTGGCCTCTCACTGATACTGCCGATGTCTACTGAAATATATGATGATTCTTGACCAAATCCTGCTGGAAGTTTTGAGTTTGATTTTTCTTCCGTAGTACGGCAGTGTTTTACCAACAGACGCTCCTTTAGCTAGCCGGCAGTTTAGCGGCGAGCACCCCTTGACCCATCTTTTTTAATTACTTATTGTCATATTCTCTCCTTTCAAGATTGTGGTCATGGAGTTAGTAGTCTACCTGTATTGGGTTTTATTCGTGCGTTTACTAAACTATAGGGAAACGGGACAGATAAAGGGGAGGTTTGGGTACCAATAAACCGGTTTAACCCTACCGCTGGCTTTTGCTAGTGCCGGTACAAAGTCCGGCAGTCCCGAGTTCCTAACGTTGTTTACGCTTGCCTTTTTGTCTAATTTGTGTTTTTCCTGTGTAGTTCCCTTGCAGATCGTGACATGTAATTATAATTTTCAGCCATTGTAGGTGTTTCCTGTTGTCCCCTTTATTTCATCAATTTTGCTCATTTGTAGCTCATAGATATGTGCCAAGGAACACCCGTCAATTCATTTATACAAATACAATATTACTACGAAAAAGGAATGATTGAAGGCAAACAGAGGTATTATATTTGTATAAAAAATTGACGGGTGTTTCTTGGCACATATATATGTATAAGTGCCCAGTACCATTCCAAAAAATTCACTACAATTCACTAAATGATCACCTTTCTGATTTTTGTGTATTATTAAATATCTTTAATGATAAATGCAATTGGTTTCATTACATTGAATTATTTTATTAAATTATGACTCAGAGACATATTTCCCGGTGTTTCGGTCTCGGCTACTATAACGTTTGGTTAAATGTAGAGTTTGTATATTTCAAAAGCAGAATATCGACAACTAATGATAAATATACCAGCCAAAGCTACTAGTAAACCCTCATCCTTGAGATGGCAATTAATTATGACCGATTTTAGGAGCACGTCAGGGGCACGACATCAGTAGTTTCTCTCTAACAGGGATGCATAAAGATTACAAGATCACAAGACGGTCTGAAATGGAGTCAACTGTCAAAGAAAAACTTAAGCTGCCAAGAGATGGTACAATACAATATGTAATGCTAAAAGGAATACGTGAAAACATACCATTGGTGCAGACAACAAAACATAACAAGGCCCTGCAACAAGAAGGCGTCTGAAAAAAAATGAAACTTATTCTTAAAATTGCATATCAAAAACACAAAAATACGTCAAAGATCAGGTACGAGTAAGACATGAAATACCAAATGGCAAAACACTGAAGGAAAAAAAATATATATATTACAACTGGTGTCGTTTGCTATGATCAGTCATCAATAATCCCCAGGTTTGGGGCTCCTAATGATTGATTATCTTTGGTAAATGCGTTCATAAATTGTTGCTTGGAAACTGGATTTCAACCAAAAATGCGATTTGTTTATTTAACCACAAGTAGCCAAACCGAAACAACAGATAATATATTTCTATACAAGGTTGTCAAGTTGAACATATATTCCCATTCGTCGCTGACAACATCTGATTCCCTTTTCTTTTGCGCATTTACCCCTATTCCTATAATTCTCTATTCCCTTTTTACCTATTTCCTATTCGCCATGTAACCATTCTCTATTCTATTAAAACAATATCTTATACCCTTTTGTCATTCACTTTTCACTTGTAGACCCCAATACAGAGAATTTTGCACAATCATGGACTGATAAACATCAAGCTGGGATGATAAAATTTGCGAAATCGAAGAATCAGAATCTACCAGATATGCATCTGTCATTTTTGATTTTATGGTCTTCCAAACGTTTAGATTTTATCCGCACTGAAGAGACATAAGTTGTCGAAATGCGCATATACAGAAAATAAATTCACAGTAACTTCGGTATTTAGTTATTTAAAACGATCTCTTTTGCATTTTTTTATCTTTGGCTGGAGCAGTAGAAGATATAACTAAGAAAATTTTATTTTGCAAATAAATCGGAAACCTTAACCCGGTGACCCTCATTTTTACTTCTTTTATTTCCAAGTGCTTAAAAAGGCTAACTTATGAGTGATATGGAAAAAATATTGATTATGGTTTTCAAGAAAAGAAAATCATATTTGAACTCTTTAATTTCATTGAAAATATTTTATTTTGTTCTCTGTTTTCTTTTTCTTTGTAAACGAGCACAGTGAAACAGTTTAAGCATTGTTCTGAAAGTTAAGCTTTACGAGGAAGTCAAACAAAAGTTTATCATATCGGCTATGTAAGATTTTGCTCTATTTTTTAATTTAGATTATATATGATTTGATTAAAATGACATATATTAACACGCCAAACACATTGCAATATTATGGGAGATAAGGCTCTCACAACCTTACCTATGTACATAACGCTACTACAATCAATAAATAAAGGGATATGCATTAATTGTTCATGTTTTAAAATACATACAGATGTATGTCTTATGATGTACTCGTGCTTGAGAGAATATCTCGTATGGATACACTATCATACTTTCATATTTTGCAATTTATAATATTTTTTATCATTATTATTATTATTATTATTATTATTATTATTTATTATTTTTTTTTTTATAATTCTCAAATTATTCTGACCATTCTGTTTTTAGTGCCCACGTCTTATTGTTTCATTTTGCAATTGACTCGACGGATGCCCTATCTCTATCCCGTTTCCCTATACTATCATAAACATGCGAATAAAACCCAATACTGGTAGACTACTATGCGAATAAAACCCAATACAGGTAGACTACTAACTCAATGACCACTATCTTGAAACAGAAAAAGCATATGACAAAACGCAATTTTAAAGGAAGGGTCACAGAGTGCTCGCCGCTAAACTGCCGGCTAGCTCAAGGAATCTAGTCTGCTGGTAAAACGCTGTCGCACTACGGATAAAAATCAAACTCAAAACTCCCCGAAGGGTTTGGTAAAGAGTCTTCTTGTATTTCTGTTGACATCGGCAGTATCAGTGAGACTGATTTACTATAAAAGAACTTTTTAAAGGAGGCATAATAATCATCTGTAAAACTTTCATATAAATATAATTCCAATTGCTGTTGCAACGTCCAATTTCATTGGTCAACGGCACTTACAACAACAAAGTTATTTTCTCGATAAACGCTTCTTCCCCATTTATACACTCCGAGGAAAATCGTGCAGTATCTGGTGACGTCAAATTCAGTGAAAACGTTGCTTTAATTTCAAAGGATCGGAATTATAAGAAATAAAGGTTTTTTTTCTTGTGCAGTTCCTATTTACTTTCTGGCATGTGGCTATGTTTTTCGGCCATTGTAGGTGTTTCCTGTTATCTTTTTTATTCCATTATGGAATTGTAAACGCGGCCTTTCACTCACAAACTTTACAGAAAGTCCTTCGGACTTAATTTAGTTTGTGAGTGAGTCGGTCGCGTTTACACATCGATAAACTCCTCCAAAATGACTTATAATACCCGTAATACGGATGTACTATACAGCCTTTTTACATCGGTGGTATTTTTCATCCGTAAAACGTTCATATAAATATACCCGTAATACGGATGTGATATACGACCGTATTACATCAGTGGTACTTTTCATCCTTAAAACGTTCATATAAATATACCCGTAAAACGGATGTGATATACGGCCGTATTACATCAGTGGTACTTTTCATCCGTAAAACGTTCATATAAATATACCCGTAATGCGGATGTGATATAGGCCGTATTACATCAGTGGTATTATTCATCCGTAAAACGTTCATATAAATATACCCGTAATACGGATGTGATATACGGCCGTATTACATCAGTGGTAATATTCATCCGTAAAACGTTCATATGAATATACCTGTAATACGGATGTGATATATGGCCGTATTACAACAGTGGTACTATTCATTCGTAAAACGTTCAAATAAATTTACCCGTAATACGGATGTGATATATGGCCGTATTACAACAGTGGTACTATTCATTCGTAAAACGTTCAAATAAATTTATCCGTAATACGGATGTGATATACAGCTGTATTACATCAGTGGTAATATTCATCTGTAAAACGTTCATATAAATATACAAATGTACCCGTCATACGAATGTGATATACGACCGTATTACATCAGTGTTTATATTCATCCGTAAAACGTTCAAATAAATATACCCGTAATACGGATGTGATATACGGCCGTATTACATCAGTAGTACTTTTCATCCGTAAAACGTTCATATAAATATACCCGTAATATGGATGTGATAAACGGCCGTATTACATCAGTGGTACTGTTCATCCGTAAAACGTTCATATAAATGTACCCGTGATACGGATTTGATATACGGCCGTATTACATCAGTGGTATTATTCATAAGTAAAACGTCCATATAAATATACCTGTAAAACGCATTTAATATACAGCCGTTTTACATCAGTGGTACTTTTCATCCGTTAAACGTTCATATAAACATACCCGTAATACGGATTTGATATATGGCCGTATTACATCAGTGGTACTATACATCCGTAAAACGTTCATACAAGTATACCCGTAATGCTGATGTGATATAGGCCGTATTTCATCAGTGGTACTTTTTATCAGTAGTACTATTCATCCATAAAACGTTCATATAAATATACCCGTAATATGTATGTGATATACGGCCGTATTACATCAGTAGTACTTTTCATCCGTAAAACGCTCATATCAATATACCCATAATACGGATGTGGTATACGGCCGTTTTACATCAGTGGTACTTTTCATCAGTAAAACGTTAATATAAATATACCCGTAATACGGATGTGATATACGGCCGTATTACATCAGTGGTACTATTTATCAGTAAAACGTTTATATAAATATACTCGTAATACGGATGTGATATACGGCCGTATTACACCAGTTGCACTATTCATCCGTAAAACGTCCGTCTATTACGGGTATATAACGGATCTTCTACGTCCGTTAAACGCCCGTTACAATTTTTCATGTGTACCTCACCTTTCTCTTTCCCGTCTTCCTATATTATAATACATATACAAAAAACCCAATTCAGGTAGACCACTCACTCCAAAACTACCTTTAAGGAAGGATAGACAAGAAAAGAAAAAAGTATAACAAAACGTCAGTCAGAATGATGATATTAATTGTATCATAAAGGTTGGGCAAAGTTCCACCTCAGCGTTATTTGAATTATGGCTCCCTAAGTCATGCAAGGATGCCATTCCAAAGTCACAATTCTTGAGACTTCGTCGTATCTGTAATGACGAGTAGGACTTCAGGCATTTACCCCATTTCCTTTCTTTTTCATATTCAATAAAACAGAATGAAATCTTTTTTTGTGAAGAGAGGCTACCCCAGCAAAGTTTTGCATCGAGCTTTGAATTCAGTTTCAACGAGTGGCCAGTTCTGAAGCTATGGAGAAGAGGATGAGAAATACCGCCGATCGTGTCCCGTTGGTCCTGACATACCAACCTCATAACAAAGCTGTCAAAAACAATTATATATAGTTCTCGAGGACGCACATATGTCTGTAGTTTACCAGGATTTGCCTCCTATTGCAACTTTCAGAAAAGGGAAACTGATGAAGTAGTAAGACCGACTAACGTTTTCATACTAAAAAGTTGTTCAACATGCAGTGTATGAACGCTGCATAATGATCTATGTGAGTGAGACTTGTCGAAGATTGAGTGATGGCTTTGTCGAACATAATCAGAGCGTCCCTAATGGAAAAAAATTGCCCAGGAAGAGAACATTTTCGACAAGCCGGACATGCATGTAACTGTCCTTATACAAACCAGTACAGGTGAGAAACAACGACAGTTCCTTGAAAAAAATCATCCTTTTTCTTGGAACTGACCGACCCTTTGGCATGAAATTAAATTAAACAAGTCCATTTGATGACATTATTCCTGTATTGAAATTTAATGTATATATAGTACAGAAAACTAATGTTTTTTTTTAGTTTTTGATAATGTTCAGGATTTGACATGATTTTTACAGGTAACATTTGGCCTCCCTTGTCTCGTCACTTTAACATTCTTCTTCGTATTTCTGCACGGTACACGGAGCTCCTAGCCAAAGGCCACACGACCGAAATGTTGGACAATTAACCTTTTCTCACTCCCTTTTGTCATTTATTGATGTTTTTTAATTTGTATATTTTTGTGTATTTTACTTTTTAAATGTTGCCTACTATACCATTGTTAATTTGTTCTATTGTTTATTTAGGGCCGTGGCACAACATATATTTTTTATATTTTTTATGTTTTTATGCCCCCGGATCTGGGGCATATTGTTTTCGTCCTGTCTGCCTGTTTGTGTGTAACAAAGGGGATAACATCTACAATGGCTGAAAATTACAGTCACATGCCACATTCTACCAGGGAACTACACAGGAAAAACACAAACAAAACAAAGGACAAAGGTAAACAACGATAAAAATTCGGGACTGCCGGACTTGGTAAATTTGAAAACTTTGACAAAAACTTTATTATTACCTTTATCTTTTCAACCCTTTGTAATAGGACCTTTATATTTAGCCTGTATATGCACCATTAAGCTGAACACCATTATGCAAATTTCATTAAGGTCAGGTCAAAGTTCAAGGCCATAGAGGTCAAAAGGTCAAAATCTAGAAATCACTATAGCTCGTTCATTACGATTGATACAGACTTGATATTTTTTATGTGAATATATCTAATAACGCTCAGTACAATTCACAAAAATAGGGGCCAGGTCGAAAGTCAAGGTCACTGAGTACAAATTTGAAAACTTTTACAAACACTTTAACACTGCTCATATCTTTTCAACCAGATGGATATGACCTTCATATTTTGCTTATATTGATCTTATAAAGCTGAAAACCTTTTTACAAATTTTATTTAGTTCATATTTAGGTCAAGGTCACAGAGGTCAATAGGTTAAAATCTAGATTTTGCTTTTACCTCGTTAATTACAATTGCAAGAGGCTTGATATTCTCTAAATAGATTTAATGATGCCAAGAACAATTTCAGCCGAAAAACTGGGTCAAGTCAAAGGTCAAGGTCAGAGAGAACAAAATGTTGAAATCTAGATTTATCTTTTATCACATTAATTACCATTGCTAAAGACTTGATATTCCTTGTGTGAATAGATCTAATAGAGCTCGGTACAATTGCACCCGATTTCATTGTTTTAAGGAACCATTATACATATATGTCTACAAAACCTTGATTTCTAGTGTGTATTGCAATTTTTTTAATTAATTTTTTATTGAAGACATGATTGCTTTCGGGGGCATAGTGTTTCACAAACACATCTGGTTATATCTTAATTTAGAAAGATGGATCAAGGAGTGCTCGTCGCTTATGGGGCCTAATAAGTGGTAAAACACCGTTGCGCTACGGAAGAAATAAAACTTAAAAACTTCCCGAAATCTTCGTGTATTTCAGTAGACATTGGCAGTATCAGTGAGGGGCCAGTATAATATGACAAACTGCTTAATCACAACGGATACCTAACTCAAAGAGGAGTTAGTTAAATACATCAATGTCAAGAGGTATGGAAAAAAAACAATACTTAAAAACACAGTAGCCTTACAACAGCAGTTGTATGAACACTTTGCCAGTTGAGTTTATGTTTGTATCGTTATTCCATTGCTTGGTGTTATCATGCATTTGTAGCGACTTTGTCCCACGTGCAATTAATGAATTTCCTTTCATTGTTAATACTAGAGTTTGTCATTCCAGTAGTGTGGAGTAAAAGACTCCCTGTGCAAGAGTGCAATTTCCAGGTGTTGTACTGACCATTCTGTTCATGGTGTCCAAATGTCTTGTTTTATTATGCCAAGTTTTCTTGCATTTGACTGAAAGAGTGCCTTGTGGTTGTAAATATGTTGGCTTAATGGGTCTTTTTGTCGGGCGACGGATTACAGCAGTTGTAAGTGTTGAATGAAACGATATGGAGTAAATACACATGAGACAAAGTCTCTACAAATACATGTCAAAAAACAAGGAACACTTTGTCAGTTAATTATATGTTTGTGGACAACCCCACATCCATGAACAAAAGAAATGATACATGGATGTAGAGTTACTCGACATTTAGCAATGAATTCTACTCAAACCGGTGCTTTGGACGGTCTTGAGCGTACTATATGGTATGAGCATGGCTCAATGTTGAAGGCCTTATGGTAAATTTAAGATGAAAAAACAACAATAAAATCATTGTTCCATTATTTGGATTTGTAAGGTATTTGTAGAGACTTTGTCTCATGTTCATTTTCTTCACATTCATTCATTGTTAATTTATGTCTTAAGTTAATTGGGCCAATGCATCTGCTAGTGGACTGTTTGTCCCCAAGAGTATTCACCAGCCCAGTAGTCAGTACTTGGGTGCTTACCGAAAGACGATTCTACTTGGAACCTTCCAATATCGAAATTTTTATTAATTTTGTTGAAAACTAAGGAGTATCTCCCTCATGCAAAGCTCTGTCCTTAGCTAATTATGGCTCTATATTTAGATCATATTGGTTATTTGTTCTTTAACCTCTTTAAGTTTATGGTCTTCCAAACTTAAGATTTCAACTACACTGCAGACACATAAGTTGTCGAAATGCGCATATGCAGAAAATAAATTCACAGAAACTTCGGTATTAAGTTATGTTAACGAAATAACCACAAAATATACGGATACAAAACTGAAAACACAGGCACTTTCTTTGTGAACTCAAAAAATTAGGGAATTGGTCAGTATATAGAACTCAAAAAATTAGGGAATTGGTCAGTATATAAAACTATTAGGCAGTAATTCACATTTACAGTAACAACTGGAATATTACACTGTAACAAAAACAACATGGTAAAATAGATAATACAATGTAATGAGGTCAATTTCTTGAAAAAGTTGTTGACATGATAGGGACAGACAGCAAAGCCCAGTTTTTTTCCTTCTTTTCTTTTTTTCGTAAATATATATCAAGGTAGGGTGTCGTTTTTACCTGATAATGTTGATATGTCTGAAAAAAAATTTATTTTCATTCCCATTCAAATTTTAGGTCAGTCATTATATAGTTTTAGTTTATTGCAAGGCGTGTCGTAGTTATGGTTTTGTTTATTTAATGTTGAGTTAATTGAAAGTTGCATATTGAACACTGCACACATTTTACTGCTCACCTTTATAACTTAATTAAAAATAAAGATTAAGCAAGTATTCTTCTATAATAAGAGGTGTCGAACAATTGTTAATGAATAGTATATAATGCTAATCATTGGTTGTTTAGTTTCCAAAGGAAACGAAAATACTTTACAGACCATTGAATATGAAAGATGCTTGATCCTAGATTTTTTGGAATTGCATTTCGCATTTGACGAAAATGGTCATGTCTCAGTATTAACATTTACGACAAAAGGGACGATTTTAATTTCAAAATTATCACTTTCCCTAACATGGACAGTACTATTCCTAATTTTTCTGCTTACAGAGTGTGTGTTTCACAGTTGAGTCATTACGCGAGAGCTAGCACTAATTATTCAAACTTTCTCAATAGACAAGCTATCTCTGTGGCCGCCTGATTAATCAAGACTTTAAAAAATCTTTCTTTTTTTTTCTTTTATACATATCAGTTCCTTGTGGAACACTATCGCAGTGATAAGAGTTGGCAGTTGGCGTACCATGAGACCAGTTTGACCTACCAGTTCTTTTGAATTACCAAGTCAGGATCATTGCGTTCTAAAATTTTCCGGTGAATTTTCTCTTGCTTTGGCTTTTCGTCTTTTTGACTTTGGCTCTTGACAATTCTGTTCAGTTATTTTGTTTCTACCCCCATGCCTGTTTTGCATCCATCTCAACTGAACTCAAATTTCTTTTGTTGCTCAACAATTATCACTGTATCTAAAGAAATGGGATAAAAGCAAAATTACCGATAAGAGTTGTCAAGAGCGGAAGTCCATGAGACAAAAAAAACAAATCAGGAGGAAACCACCGGACAAATTGTCGACCGCAATGATCCTGACTTGGTACATGTATTAAAAAAAATGTGGGTAAAACCGGTTTATGGCATGTCAAACCTCCCCTTCCATTTCTGTAGTGCCTGGTAGCAACTCAACAGCAATTAATATTAAAAGGTCATAAACAGTGAAAAGAAAGTACTAAGTACTAAGTAAGAAGAATCTTGAATCAGAATTCGGACCGAAACTTCAAAGGATTGATATCTATTTTTGAGGCCTTGATTTACAAGGCGGTCACGGTTATAAATAGGTCTAATGAGAACGTCCGTATATTTTGTGATAGCTCTCGCGTAACGACTCAACTGTGAAACGTACACTCGGTAAACAGGGAAAGCTGGAATATTACCGTCCAGGTTTGGGAAATTAATAATTTTAAAATTAAAATCGTTCCTTGTGTCGTAAATTTTAGTACTGAGATGGCCATTTTCGTCAAATTGTTAGTCCAAAGCAGATTTGTTTCTGTCGTTTCTTTTATCTCTTTTATCTACAGTTCTGGTGGATATATTAACGGGATCCACGTTATTGATGGAAAGAACATCATCAATGTATCTATAGGTGAAATTGAAGGATCTTGCAACTTTTATTTTATAATCTTTTATGTCCATGAAGAAATTCAGTCTCGTAAGAAGATTCAAAAACGTCTGAGGGTAGAGGTGCACAATTAGTGCCTATTGGTATGCCAACTTGCTGTTGATAAATAACACCTCCAAATGGGACAAATATGTTATCAATTAGAAAATCAGGCATACTGCACACCTGTATTTCATCGTAGCATACCTTTATTTTTAAATTGTTTTTTTTTTTTTTTTGAAAAAAATGTGGATTCATAATCTAATACATGTACAACATTTTTTTTTAATCGGCAAAGGCTTTTTGAATGATACTTTTGATTCATATTTTAGTTTATCATGAGGAAGCGTGGTATACAGTACAATTCAGTAGTTGAGCAAGACGAAGATCCTGCGATGTATCTTTCGTTACTTAGTATATGGATATTTGTGTAATTTTGGTTCCCTATATATGCATGGCAGGTCTTGATTGTTATTTTTAGTATGAATATTCAAGAAGTTCATGCATGACCTGTGATTGGAAAGGATTTTTATCTTTGTCAAATCAAATTTTTTGTATAAATAACATAATACCGAAGTTGGTGTTAATTTGAATTCTGCATATGCGCATTTCGACAACTTATGTCTATTCTGTGCAATTAAAATCAAAATATTGGAAATCCATATACAGAAATATGTGTAAAGACTGATAGACAACAAACCACAATAAGATCTAAATAGAAAAGCTAAAATCAGCTGATGCAAGAGGGAGATACTCCATAGTTTTGAACAAAATTTACAAAAAATTTGACTTTGCAAGTTTCCAGATAAAATCGTTTTTCGGGCCAGCACCGAAGTACTGGCTACTGAGTAAGTGAATAACCTCAGAAACTAATAGTCCACCAGCAAAGGCATCGGCCCAGTGGTAATAAATAATTGTATATAGCCATTAAAGAGGGAAAGTCGACACAAGGACATTTTAACAAGATCAAGAATTTCTAAAAAGGGTTGTAAATCCTGTACAATTCGTAAAGATGTGTTAAAAAAGGGGATGTGGTCATTTTTACACAGAATTCCCACATTTTTTTCTTTGGTGTTGACAGGTAGTGTAAGCGCCTCAAGCCACCCTTGTATCCGTCATTCAAGATAAACTTGTTTTGTAGTCAATTCCAGTGACAAATTGATCATTATTCACTCCCTTGGTTGAAATATTCTGATAATTTGAATAATTTATCATCGGACCAACGGGAACTGTACTGCCACAAAAAATGACAGTCCGCCGCCAACAGATTAAAAAAAATCCATAGTACAGAATTTTTCCGCTAAACAAACATGTGGACACTTGCATTGACGGACTTTTTCAAATATTCCAGTTCTTAAAAATGCAAAATTGACATATTACGCCAATTAAAGAAAAGAATAATGAACAACAAAATCCCAAAAGTTTCTGTTAATTTACTTTCTGCATATGGCCATTTCAACTTCATTGAAAATTTTTAGCCAAAGTTAATGGACGCCCGTCAGTCGATTTTATGTATCTTTTTATATATGAAAAAGAAAGAAAATGGGGTAAATGTCAAGGAGACAACATCCCATCTCCAGGTTAAAACGACCCAAAACAAAGCATCTAGGGGTCACCGTCCGGTCCTCAACAAAGTGAGGAACCTCACACCATATACCAAGCCCTAAATGGCCCCAAAAAGGTAAAAAAAAAGTGAATAAATCATATCCAACAACCCAAATATCAAGAAACTAAAAATTTTATAAGAAGACAAGGACAAGCCAACGACCAACATATTACTGACTTGGACAGGCGCAAAAATTGGGATGGGGTTAAACTCGTTTTTTTTTTTATCGAAACCCTCCCCCCTATGTGTGGTGAATGACAAAAAAATAAATACACAAAAAGAAAACACCCACGTAACCTCACATTTACGTTACCTAGTAGCTATCGTTATGATTATATTTGTATTATATTTTTGGAAGCATATATTCTGTATACAAAGACCATTTACTGTCGTGTATATAAGTGTTTATGTACACTTATCTCAACGAGCACTTACGCCTTATATTTCCAAGTGGACTAAAAAATGAAGATAACATTGAGAATACTGCTAGACTATCCATGCTCGAAGTGACAAAATCACATGTCGATGTTTAGAAATTAAAAGAATATTCAAAATTCTCAACCCATTCATTTTGTCGAATACATACTCTCAAAACGTATGTTTTTTTTCGCTCACCTGGCCTAAAAGGTCATGTGAGCTTTTGCCATCACTTTGTGTCCGTCGTCTGTCCGTCGTCCGTCAACAATTTAAAAATCTTCTCCTCTGAAACTGCTGAGCCAATTGTAGCCAAACTTGGCCTGAAGCATCACCAGGGTATGCAATTTCAAAATTGTGTTCGATTAGTTCGAAGACTAAACAACATGGCCACTGTTGCTAAAATAGAACAAAGGGGTAAATTGCTGTTTTTTGCAAATAAGTCACAAACCGTTACAGATATCAAAATCTAACGTGAGTGAAAATGTACAGCATGGCAAGATCTACCAGCCCTGCAATTTTGAAGAAAATCCGAAAACCTGTCTTGGAGTTATTGTCTTTTTCCGTAAAAAATTCGTGCATTTTAGATAGAGGTCAAGTGTAAATTGCAAAAATGTTCAGTATATCAGGATCTACCCACCCTGAATCTTTGAAGAAAATCCAAAAACCATTGTAGGAGTAATTGGCTTTTTTCACAGAATTTTCAAATTTTTCATATTTTTCGTCTTTTATGTCCAAAACTATAGAAGATGAAGGTTAAGTGTAAATACATGAAAAATCTGCCATGCTGTGGCGAATTCAAAACGGGTGTTGAAAATTGTTCGTTGACGACCATTTTCAAAATGGCCGCCAACACAGGGCGGGAAAAATTCGACATTGTCCGATTTTCAATAAAATTTGGTTTCGAAATAGATGTTGATGTTGGACTTCAAAACGGGTGTTGAAAATTGTTCGTTGACCGCCATTTTCAAAATGGCGGCCAAAAAAAGGCGAGAAAATCCACACTGTCCGATTTCAATGAAATTTGGTTTCCAAATAGGTATTGATGTCCAAACTTCAAAACTGATGTTAAAAATTATTCTTTGACCGCCATTTTCAAAATGCCGCCAAAAAGGGTGGGAAAATTCAGCATAGTCCGATTTCAAAAAAATTTGGTATCAAAATTCAAAACCGGTGTTTAAAATTGTTTGTTGACTGCCATTTCCAAATGGCTGCTGAAAAAGGTGGGAAAATTCAACATTGTCAGATTCCAATGAAATTTGGTTTCTAAATAGAAATTGATGTCGCAACTTCAAAACCGGTGTTGAAAAATGTTCCTTGACCGCCATTTTCAAAATTTCAAAATGGCGGCCAAAAAGGCGAGAAAATTCCACATTGATCGATTTTAATGAAAGTTGGCTTCCAAATAGGTAATGATTTAGCAACTTCAAAACTGATGTTGAAAATTGTTCACTGACGGCCATTTTCAAAATAGCTGGCCGCCAAAAAAAGGCGAGAAAATTCAACATTGTCAGACTTCAATGAAATTTGGTTTCCAAATAGATATTGATTTTGTGACTTTAAAACCTATGTTGAAAATTGTTCGGTGACGGCCATTTACAAAGTGATGTCTCGACATCAAAACTGGTGTCGAAAGTGGTCCTGAGCAAGAACGTTTTTTTGTCAAAAATGCCAAACAAAGAATATAGTAAAACATGATCAGATTTAAATACAGTTCAAGATATTAGTGGTGTTAGAGCTACCAAAGTTTGAGACAGAAGATCAACTTTATAACTTACAATGTTAGCTTGATTTTGGCAAATGAAGCCAGATGAGCGATACAGACTCCTGGGAGCCTCTGGTTTCACTTAATACCATGTTTCCTGATGGAAAAACTAAACAACGACAGTAGAATATCGAAGGAACAATGCACAAGATCACATAAATCAAAGTCCAGAGACAAGGCGAAAGCAAAAACACCAGAAGACGGAAGACCAAAGACACAAAACACACAAACACTACACATACAACTCAAAAAAGAAAATCTCATAAAATCAAAGATGCTACTTCATTCAACCTCATTTATACAATGCAAATTCATTGATTGTGTTATTTCCATTAACAACGAATCTTTTGCTTAAGTGCCCCATCAATATTTCTGCCAGCATTTGAGATAAAGGAAACAAGAGAAACTGCTATCTCTACATTTTGTTGTGTAAATGGACATCTGAGTACTAATATTTATGATAAAAAGGACAATTTAATTTCAAAATAATCAGTTTCACAAATATGGACATTAATATTCCAATTTATCCTGCTTACGGATTGTATGTTTCACAGTTGACTCGGTACGCAAGATCTGGCCCCAAGTATGCATACGTTCTTATTAGGTATAGTTATCTCCCTTATCGCCTCATTAATCAGGGCTTCAACAAATTCTTTAAATAAGTTCCTTATAAGATGTCAACCCCTTGTGAAGTTTCGGACCGAACTGTGATTCTAAATTTATTTCTTACTTAGTACTGGGATGAATATATCTTTATATTGTCATTGACCTTTCAGTTAATTTCTGTTGAGTTGCTCCCGAACACTGCCACAAAGGAAGGGGGGAGGGTCTCACCGACGATTTCTTTTGAAATGCCTGTACCTTGTCAGGACCATTACAGTTTACAATGTTCCGATGGTTTTACATCTGCTTGTCTTTTTGACCTTTGGATTTCGGCTCTTTGTTATTCTGTTCGGTTATTCTGTTATTGTCCAAATTTTAGTATAATGAAATTAACATCAAATACCCGGGAAAAGCGTAAAAATTGTGCATTTTTTCTTTGCATAAAAAGATTTTAGAAATTGAGGAACAAAAATATTCATGTGAAATTTTGATATTTTTCAATATCATTTCAATACTTCGGTATTTAGTTATTTATACATATATCCGTTTTTTAGAACCAATTGAAAAAAATAAATGTTTATACATAAATTAGTTTTTACAAGAGCTAACTAAACTAAAACAAAACAAAAACATTTAGCACAGTCCTTTAATTTCAGCTTACACTACATAGACGATGTACTTTCTCTAAATAATCCCAAAATCACGGAATGTTTATACAAGATCTAACCCAATGAGCTTGAAATTAAATAAACTACTGAAACACCTACTTCAGCTTCGTACTTGGATTTTTTGATATATAGATTGATGAAGATTAACGTTTGAACTCTTAGCTATATGACAAACGTGATAATTCCCAATTGTGAACTTTTCCTTTCTGAACAGCAATAAACCTACCTCTCCAGCCTATGGAGTGTACATTTCACAGTTGATTCGTCATCGTCGATCATGCAGTTTATACAGTGATTTTTTAATAGAATGAAAACACTGTTCAAAAAGCTGCTATGTCAAGGATTTGTTCAGCCTTCGTTACTTTCATCCCTCCAGAAATTCTATGACCATGACGACATTGAAAGATATGACGTGTATGTGTTCCAAATGAAAATAAACATTTTTAGCTAGATTTCATGTCTTCACGGATTTGACTTAACCCTGGCTTAACTCACAGATAGTGTGATGGGTGTCATTTGCGGAGCAGGACATACTTATCCTTCCAGAGCACCTGACGTCACTCCCGGTTTTCACGGGAGTTCACACTATGTGTGCCTTAGTAATGAATGTTGTCTTTTCATTTTCGTGCCTTGTGGCTGCCTCGCGTCCTTGTTTCGTCCTTGTTTTACTGTGTTCCCGTTTTTTGCCATGTCTATGGACTTTGATATTTGCAATCATCACTTCCTTTGTTCCTTCGGTATTCTACTGCCGTTGTTCCAAAGTGGGTTATAGTTTGATATTAACTTAAAATTGATTAAATAACTAAATACCGAATTTATTGTAAATTTAGTTTATGCATATAGTCATTTTGACAAATATATACATAGTTAATTTAAGTAAACATGGCATATATTTCCTTGCTCAAAAAGAAATTACAGATGTAATGTAATATCGCGTTTTGAGAAAATGTTTCAGTTTTAAAAGAGTGATGGTTTTAATAGCTTTAATTGAGTTTGGAAGCGCATTCCAGTCCGTAATAGCAGTAAAAAGAAATATGCAGAGTCTACTCTTCTGATTCCTTATAATTTAAGACATACATTCGATCTTTTTGATAACCTAGTTTCTTTTACTTGTATTAGATTATGATTTCATATCCTTTCGTAAAATATTTAATACAGGAGTTTATCTTTTATTGCAGTGTGGAGTTGGTAAAACATTTCCCCGTGGTAGAGATGTATGCTCTCTGTTTTTCTTAGATATGGTGTACTTGTACATGAGATGATATCTCATGTGTACACTTTGTTCGATTACTATTATCTGGATTTATATAGATTCTAAAACCGAAGGATTAACTCCCACCATCGTAGTTTGGTCCTTGGCTATATTTGATATAACTGATTATTCGGATTTCGTTTGGTTTTATGCATTTTAACATTTTTTGAAAGTATGGATTTCCTTTGTGTGGGTTCTAGTGCTGCTGATGAGGAATGGATTTCCGAGATGGCCATACAGCTCATTAAAATTGTTGCAGTTGGAGTTTACATATGTGTTATGGTCTCATGTTCATTTACTCCATATCCTTTCGTAAAATATTCTTGTATTATTTTTACTTTTATAATCATTGTTTGAATCTTCTGTTACATTCTGTAGAATTGATCATAATTATTGACAGTTAGATGTCCGAAATTGGGTTGGACTGGGAAAAAAAGTTGATTCTTTTCTATTTTTCTTATATTAAATTAAAGAATATAATAAAAGCACAAAAATATCTACAAACCAACAAGGAAGAAAATCAATTGTTTCAACATTGAGTTTAAGAAAAATAGAAAAGGCGTTGTAAAATGTATTCTTAAAATTAACGGGTAATTGCTAAATAGATTTAGAATAAAAACCAATATCAAGTCGATAAAATATGCTGATGTGATCAAAACTTGGCTTATTTTTGTGTAAGTCGAATAACCAAGCATATTGGAAAATTTGGACCACTTCATTTCCTAGTCATGAAATAAAGGGAAACGTATTCAGACGTGGATAGACGTATAAGATATGCAATTATATTTTGTTTTACTGCTTGAATTCATATTTACAGGTTGGTTTATAACATAACAAAATTTGCTGTTGATTATATATTACCATAGTAATCAAAAAGTGAAAAAAGAAATAAAAATGGAATAGTTCGATTGATTTTGCAATTGAAGGTTTTTTTTTTTTGTTTTTTTTTGTTGTTGTTGAAAATTCACATAAACTGAAAAAAATGATAATTTCTTTTTTGTCCACAATGAAGTGGAGTGGCGTAGTTGCTTGACATTATGAGAGTTTCTGAAAATTAGTATTGTCTAAGAGAAAAAAAATCGGGAGTGAAATTTAAAGGTGTACTTATATTTTCAGCAGCTTCGACGTATGCTTGGATTACTTACAATGGAGAGGACTTAAAACAATCTCCCATAGCTTTACAATGGGACAATGCTGTGTCAACTTGCACGGGGAATTACAGTGTTGTCGCATCTCCTCTGGACCCAATTTTATCAGAGGCTGTTATTGAGATTGCACTAACTGGTAAGTCAACATTAAAGTATTTACAATATATATTTTTTTAATTCACAATATCATTATCGAGAGATAAGTTAGGACATAAATTCACTGCATTTGAACTGGGTGTCGTATACGCATATTATATAATACGTTCCTATATATCAAAAGGTAGATTAACTAAATAATATTTAATTTTTCTTTTATTTTGTTCTATACTTATTTGATTCTGTAGTATGTAATTTGGACAGTCTTAGTGCCTACATTCAACCCCTCTAACACAAATTACAATCAATGATATTTTTTATGTACATGCTCAATATGGAAACATTGAAAATAGTGGTAATAACAAAATACCGAACAAAATCGCAAGAGCGAAAGTCCACGGAGCAAAAAGACACAGCAGGTGGAAAGCCACCGGAAAATTTTGCACTGCAATGGTCCTGACTTGGTACAGGCATTAGGCCTTAGTTGATAAGACTGTCACGAAGATAATTATGTCTTATTAGAAAGTCTGTATAATTTCTGCTAATAATAAAACGACGAAACACTAATAGTACTAAAAACTAGAAAAAACTGACAAAAGAAAATAAAAAAATAAAAACAAACAAATTGAAAATACAAAAAAGGAAAATAAATATATGTACAGAAATATAGTGTATCGCAAAAGAATGCTGAAGTAAAAAGACGGGAAACGAAAAAATATGGATAACCTTTCATTAGTTGCTTTAAAATCCAGTATGTCAGATTCCTGAAAAATGATACAAAGGGTTGTGGTGTCTAGAATAGCACTTATATCATTAGGAACCATATATATCCTCCTTTTGTATAGGTTTTAGTACTTGTGTTGAACAAACTGAAGCATACAGAGAACAAGACAACAATACATTCAAACGAAAAACAAATAAAACAACGAAAAGAAGTCCGTACAACTCTTTAAAAACATGATATAATATAATAACATAGTACGAAATGTTGTGCCTAATGTCAGAATATGTCTTGAGTTATGCTGAGTTTCGAATCGGTGTTATTTTGATTGGGAGTTCGAGTGTCAGAAAATTCGTAATTAGAGTGAAAAATCTTGGCTATTTGTTTTAAAGAGCTTTACTAACATAACAACATCAGCCAAAAATTTTGAAAATCCATGAAAGAATTGTTTATATATATGACGTCAAATTTGGGCAGGAAATGGTTCTCTCTAGACTTTTCCTTTATTTTCCACCAGCTCTTGATATACCATAAAATATATGAAAATGTAATTGGAAGTTTATAAAATCTTGTTCATTGTCTTTTTAATGCATTTTAAAGTGACCTATGACAAAGAAAATATGATCCATGTGCAAAAACATTTAACCCTGTTTGAATGGATAAAACCCAAAGATATCGAATTCCTTATGAAAACTGAAGCTTATACTCCCTTAATAAAAATGTGTTACCTTTAGATCAGTTGAGTAAAATATGATGAGAAGACTTATTGTGTTCTGATAATGTTCTTCCACCCTTTTCACTCTCTGTTCATTATTTATACTATGTAATGTTAATTTTGTTGTATTTTGATCTCTGAACATTAAATAACACCTCTCTTAATGAATGGTGACTTTTATTTTACAGTACCAGGAAATATTTTCTGGACTGGGTTCAAACGTAATCACCCTGAAGGAAAGTTTGAGGACGAATGGATTGATACCTTCTATAGAGCGACAAATGAATCTTTTATTTGGCGAAGTGGCTTTTCTGGTTTCGAGACGGGTGAGTGCCTGGCAATGGAAGTTTTACCGATCGGAATTACGTATTTTCCCGCTGATTGCAGCAGTGAGTTTGATGTGATATGTCACAAATTTCAAGGTAAGACTTCGTATATGTGCTCTCTATATATTTTAGTTGTGGTGTTCTTTTCTTTGAGAGAATATCTCATATTTCGATATACTATCATTTTCTCAAGTTTTGACATTTGTTAGGTAATCTCTAAATGTTATCCACCTGTTTATAGTGCCCACATCTCACTTTTACAATGCCCAGTTTTCTTACCATCGACTCTAAGTGCCATGTGCTTGTCAGCATGCTGTAAATATCTGCGAACAAGGGACTCTTTTACTTTTGTCAGATTACAATGGTTGTAAGAACACTATGCCAGTTAGATTTATGTTTGCTGACAATCCTATATCCATGGGGTGAAAAGACATAGATGTTACGTTGTTCGACATCTAGCAATGATTTCAGCCCAAGAACCGATGCTAGAGACCGTTTTCTACTTTCTATGAATAATGAGTAAGGCTCATTATTGACGGCCGCATGGTGACTTTAAAAGATATAACAACAATGGGGGAAATAACAAAATTACCGAACAGAATTGTCAGGAGCCACAGCCCAAGAGGCAAAAAAAAAAACCAAACACACATTTGGAAATTCACAGGAAGCTTTGTGGAGTTCGTAAAAAGATTCACAGATCGAAAGGGGTATGCTCTTTACACATGAGAGAATATTTCGTATGGATATACTTTCATTCTTTTAAATTTTGGCATTTGTTTATTCTTTCACTTTTTTGTAATTTCCAAATGTTATCCTGACCAGGTGTTTATAGTGCCCATATATCACTAGTATATAATGCTAAGTTTTTTAATAATCGACTCTATGCTATGAGTGCCCACTATTTGTCTAAATGTTGTAATCTCCACCAGCTTGGGAAACTGGTGCTTTTGTCGGGGCAACCGATGAAGGTGGTTGTAAGAGCACTTTTCGAGTTTGATTTATCTCTGTTGACGATCCCACATCCAGGGATTAAAAGACTTGGATGAAGATTTGTTCGACATTTTACAATGAATTTTCAAACCTGTGCTAGAAGCCGTCTTAAACTGACTATGATATATGAGTAAAGCTCGTTGTTTAGGAATTTATGGTGACTTCAAGACGAATATCAACAACAAAGGCTTTGCTACATTGCTTGGTTCTAATACATATTTGTAGCGGCTTTGTCTCATGTGCATGTTCCCCATATCATTTCATTGGTTTTTTTTCATATTTAATATTAAATATGTTGCAAATCAAACTGAAGTTACGGATTTCTGCGCTGTAATGATCACAGGTATCAACAGCGAATATCAACATTGTTTTATGCTGAAGATTTACTTTTTTCGCGTAATGTCCTTTCATTTGAATCCTTGGATATCAAAAGATACCAGTGCCAATATATTGCAATAAACATCTTTTAAGGTACCCATTTTTTTAGAATACTGATGAGCACATAATGGAAAATTCGATTCTAAGGCGAAAACTAATTTATTATGAAATAAATGAGCCTTAAAGGTATATCAAAGCTAGGTTTGCTGTGTTTTAAACTTCGGAAAATAACTTCGCGATTTATGAAAAATGTCATAATTTACGTGAATTTGTTCATTTTACACCGAAAGGTCAAACGTTAACAATTATAATTTGAATGGATTAAATTGGAACTTTCACAAGATTTGCTCTATCTCTTCGGGAGATAAAACAATTTTGCTTTGATCGGAAATTAATAGAAATTAGAGAAATTGTATTTGCATTTCAATTTTCTCCATTTTAAATTTACATTATTGTTTTATCAAATTAAATTATTCCTAATAGACCCTCCCTTCAATTGTAACCAATACCCTCTGAATTTGATCAAAAGAGTCTCTTAACGCATTATAAATAACCAAAAGCATACATTAGGAGGAGTAAAAATTGATTTTCCGCGAAAGGACAATATAAATGGGACACGCAGCAAATGTTTTGATTTGTTATTTCCAGCATGGAAAACATACACCCGTGAAACTGAATAACACATTAAAATATTTGAAATTGCACATATATCAGTTTTAACAATTTATCCTTCATTTGTACATATAAAATGAATTAAAATGTGTTTAACAAGACAAAAACCTTGACTTGTTTGAAAAATGTCATCTGTCATCAGTCGTGAAGATAATTGAAAAAGTTTCAACTGTTATTTACAACAGTAAGAACAGTCGATAAAGCTACATGTTTTGTGTCTTGGTTATTAGTAAGTCAAAATAGTTATTAATTACTGAGAGCGTCACGGACACAAAGTCAAATGGATTGCATATTGCATGATATATTTGGAAAACCATCAAAATTGCAAGTAAAAATTCATTTTAATGAACCAGTCCTTGGTATTGAAGCAGAAGCACATAAAGTATCAAACAGAAAAGCAACAGCAGTTACTAGAATCTTCCATCAAAACCAATATCAGTCTTCCTAACCTACCCGGATCAAATCCTTATTTTCATTCGAAATTAATGATACTACAGACACTTCCACATCAGTCTCATTCCTTGTCTTTCATCTTAGATAGACTACAAACTAAGCTATATGATAAACGTGATGACTACTTTTCTAATAGTCAACTCCCATTGTCTTGTAGCAACACTCTAACAGCGTCAGCTTACGGCATTATCATCTCCTAACTCATTCGCTGCTATTTTTGTGGTCATCGCTTTCCCTGTTCCTTCGGTATTCTGCTGTCGTTGTTTCAAGGGTCTGTGGTCGATACAATGACTTCCTTGAAAGAGGCCAGTTGCTCGCAAATAGGATACTTAAACAAGAGTATTTTATCCATAACTTGAAAGTTATAACTGCAGAACTTCCAAGATTACAACCGATTTTTTTTCATTTGAAGGCTTCAGATTGTTGTTTCCCTCTACCGATTGACATGTTCTACACCCACTGGTGTCTTATAAGATGCAGGAGGAGTTTACTCTACCTGTGCATCTGATCTCACCCAGGGGTTTCTTTATTGGGTCCATGTTGCTCGTCTTTGTATGTGTGTGTGTTTTCATTTTTCTGTTCTGTGCCGTACTCATGTTGTGTCTTTGTTTCTTCATTACTCCGATTGCCATTGTCCTAGAAGTATCGTATCATACTGACGGTTCGGTTTTCAGTTACTTCATCCATTCATTATTTATGATTCATTTGCTTTATCTAACGTTAAATTCTGCGAAGAACATTTCAATCGCAAACCAAATACCATAAAGTCTCACCCAATTAAACATTGCATATAATCTCTGTAAAAATATGCAAGTAAAAGCCAAAAAACCGGAACCGAAACTTACACTTTTCATTGAAACGATATCGATATTGTCTGAATTGTTTTATTATTATTTATGACAAAACATCGAGTGATTTCAAAATGTTTATAGTTTCTTTTTGTTGTTTTAAGCACAGCTGTCTATTCATACCTTGTTAAATCAATTTATATAACTTAGTTTTCTTTGATAAACAAACAACGAAGGATATGTAGTAAATGCACATGAGATATAATCACTACGAATTCATGGTAAAACAAATCAATGAAACAACGTTTTTATTGTTCTCCTTCATCTTAAAGGTACTATGAGGCCTTCAGCAATTTGCTTTGCTCATATCTCATAGTTTAGTTCACGGCGGCCTCTAGCACTGGTTTGATTTTAATTTATTACTAGTTTTCGAACAACACTACTTCCACGTCTTTACTGGGAGCTTTTTTTTTCTTGAAATGCACTAAATTTTACAGCGAAGAAAGACTTAAGTTCCTTGAGTGTAAAATAGTTAAATGCTAAAATGAAATGAAATCTATTTGTAGCCGTGATTATTTTTTTTTGCCATTGACTGAATTTCTGAGAGGTATTCATTTGATATTACTGCATATACCACTGTTTAATATTAATTCCATGAAATTGCAATCATTGAATACTTTCATAATTTATGCTGTAAATAATTTTCTTAATTGAATACTTGAATGATTGAACAAGCCGTCATTGTATTGAAAAAAGAACTGAAGCTATTTAATCGTATAATAAATTATTTTCTAGTTTTCTTTTAAAAGAGGGTTCAAGTGCATTATTAATATGTCATATGTTTATAAAAATTGTTTAATTGCACCTTTCAAAGTCCTATTGCCGTATTTGAGCAGCTTCTTGCAAAATCTTATTTTCATATGCAAACTGCAAATTGAAATAGCAATTTCAAAATCCAAAAACCATTATAAAATATTGAAAAACTTGAAGCGGAAAATAAAAAATAATAAATAAATCCAATAAAGAGGAATTAGAGAATATACAAAAAGGTACAACGACAAACACATTTACTGAGCTACCATGGTAAAAAGATCATTGATTTTGTAACACTGATTATAAATAAATGAGTCTCAGAAATTTCATTAAGTTCATTTTGTTGAAAGCCTCATGGTGAGTTCAAGATGAAGAACAACGATGAAAGCGTTGTTCCATTTCTTGTACTTGCCATGTATTTGTAGAGACTTTGTTTTATTTTCATGCATTTACTCTGTATACATTCGTTGCTTCTTCAAAACCGTTTTTTTTCTGCTTTGAGATTTGTTTGAAATATTAAAATATTGAATTGTTCGTTGTATTGATTATTTTCTTGCTCACACTGTTTCAAATCCATCCACCACGTCACCGTCAAAGTTCATGAGAGAATTATTAATTGTATTTATATTGTAAAATTTGAGATTTTTGCGAGGGGTTTATTTTCGCTAATTTCGCAATTGGAACATATTCGAGAAAATTTCCCTTTGCGTAAATTTGTTTTTAATACAATTGTAACCAAAGATAATGTGAGAATCGCGAAAATAAAACTCGCGATTATGTTAACAATCAAAATCGCGAAATTTAAACCACGCGGAAATATTCCCTTTTACAGTAGTTAAATTCTTTTATAGTTTTTCTGTGGCAACCGAGATGCAGCAAATATAAGTTTTTTTTCTAGATATTGTGTCACCAACTCTTCAGAGACAGCTACAGATTTTGAAAAAGTTATGGGACTTTAATATTTCTACATTGTTATCCTCAGAACTGTATCTCAGATTATGTTCAAATTTCACTGATTCATTAGTCACCATATGTACTAAATTTTATCTCATCGCCATTTTTATTCGTCAAATCTTGTGTGAGTAATGGGACTTTGAATTTTTCAATATTTTTATACAATGACAGATCTTGTGGACGCTTCTCCTAAGCAACCCCTGGTCAAGTTTCCTTCGAAATTTACAGGATTTTAAGTCACCAAATGTACAAGATTATAGCGATTTATTTGAGCAATATCATACTGGAGCTGTTTAAATGATTAACATTTAACATGTCTGATATTAAAAACAGGATATAAAGCTTAAGTTCTAAAGTTTGTCATGAACATATGATAAAAAAACCAAAAAAAAAAAACCAAATTGTACTTTTTTGGTTATAAAAGAGTGTTTGGGCTATAAATCTTTGTTGTTTTAAGGGTATTTCAAGCAACATATCTACTTCCATTTTTGCCCTGTGGTTGCACAAAAAGTGAATTTAAGAAAAATTGCCAAATTTAAAATTTGATTTTTTATTAAAATATATACCTTAATATGATATTTTAAAAAAAAAATCAGTATAGCAAACCAGGCTTTTAAAAGTTCTACAAGGTTGAAAGTTCACAACAATGACTCCTCCTATGGAAAAAAAATATTGCCGTCATTAGTACAGAAACCGGGAGTGATGTCAACGGCTGTTCTTGTAGCACAAAAAACCAAACCACCACAACACTCCTTACTTGAATAGAACAGGACGTTTGGGGCTGCACATGCCTAACCGGAAGTAGATACCTACTTGCCTCCTTATGTTTGACACATGACCCCGCAAAGGTCCTATATGGAGATAAAGGAGCACACAACCTGGACAGGAAGAGGTGTATATTTCCGAAACCAGAAAACTTAAGTTTTACTGAAAAAAGTATTCTGCTGCATATTCTTTTAAATTTTCAGCAGTATGTATAACAAGATTATATGGGGGACCCTTGCCTAATTATTTTTTTTAAATAGGGACTCAAATGTTTGAACTCGACAATGTATATTACCTAGATTACAAGGAGAACCCTGCCCGATTTTTGTTAATGGGGCTAAAATGTTTTTATTTCAGCAATATGAATTATCTATCTATAAAGGAAACCCATGCCCAAATTTTTGTAGTCTGAAATTAGTTGTAATGGAAAGTGGAGAGTTTGTTTACTATCGAAATCAAACAAGAACATTGACATTTCAGGGAACTATTATGCTATAATTTGTTAAATATTGATTTTTTGGATTATGTTTAAACTAGAACCTGGCTCATTCATCTTTAATGTTTTTTTTTTTAATTTCAATCTTTTCTTTCAATCACTTGTTTTAATCAATACAGCACAGGAAGCTAGTTAAACAAACAAATAAAGTTACTTAATATTTTCTCGGGTTTTTAGTTTCTTGTGCGACGATGGCTTCTTCATACTTTCGTTTTTGCTCCATACGTCTAGTTTATTTGGCCTGTGGTCTGTTTTTCGAATACGGGGTGCGTCAAATTAATTTTATTTCATTTCTGGTCGCCGTCTAAATTCTGGGCTAATAAAAGACAAAAGTGTCGAAGATCTCTTACGCTCTGTTTAAAATGTGTACATATTATTACCTTTTAACTCAGTTTAGCCGGATATTTTACTCGTTGGTTCATACACAATATACATTTCTCTTACGATGGTTAATTAAATGTGGCGATATTCTTTTTACTTTTTTAGTAACTCATCCAACTGAAGAGAGGTCAGAAACTTTAAAGTTTTTGCCAACATATCATGGTATCCACAATGTTACAGATGAAAACGACTGTGCTAGAATATGTATCATTGACCTTATGTGTACTGGATACAACTTTGAAGGCGATCTGTGTTACACGTTAAACAATAACAGTATATCTAATGAAACTAGTATGACAGAGGATTGTACAGAATGGAACCAAACTGTATGTGAAGTAATAAACTGTCAGTGTAATCAAACCTATTGTGAGAATGAACTATGTAGTATAGGAGGAAATATAACAGAATGTGGATTCAGTAATTGTACAGATGGCGCTCTCTGTTCTACATATGCAAATAATACGTGCGTTATGAATGGGACAGTTGTTTATATTAACTGTACAACTGTCAATGGCACCACGTGTGTTGAGCTGACTACACCAGGACCTTCTTTATTTACGTATACAACCATACAAGGTAAGAACTTAGAGTAGGATACATCAAACGTACCACATAAAACAATCGATAGCTCTGTCAATGAAGAATAAATGATATCTTGTGGAACTTTAAGGTAATAGACCCGGCTAACCCAAAAAATTCCCACAAATTCAATTTTCTTTAAATTTGCAGTATGAAACAATTATGTGCTGATATACTTCCAGGAAAACCTATACTTTAAGGTGTATACTACTGTACTGAAGTTGTATCCTTAAATTGCTCAGCTGTTTCTTTGAAACTTATAGACCTACATGCAAGATAATAAATATCATTAGCGTGCATAAAGTGTTGATTTGCAGTACAAATGAAATTACATTGTCGAAACAATGCTGAAAACAGCTTCATTCAATTTCTTCTGAAAGAAAGTCCTATAATTCAATTTTCATTAAAACTGTGAGATTAAAGTTCCTCCACACATATTACTTATGTCAATATTTTTATAAAATTCACCGTATCATTTTTTCACAATATTCGGAAAACTGCCGATGATAAAAGTCATAACATTCATTGATACTGAACGTCAAGTTAAAGGAATTACCTCCCTTGCGAAATATCTGACTTTCATTTATTTTGATATTTTTAAGATACCACTCTAACCCTGGAAATTTTAATGCAGGTATTATGCAGTGTTTTATCAAAAGAGTGTATTTTTAGGATAAGATGGATATTTTATTTCTATTTATGAAAAATATTGTAGATCTTGTTTTTTATTCATACCAACCACAATAAGTAATTTTAATAAAAAAGGGGTTATCCCTCCCATACCTCAGATCTACTTCTTTAAATTAGACCATTAAAGAAGGTGGTCTGTCATTACAAAATTAAGGTATCCGACCCATTTTTAGACTTTTATGGGTGTTAACATCTTTGAGGGTTAGAGAAATAACATGTACTATTGAATTTCATTTGTTTTGGTTAAGGGTTAGAAAATGACATTTACCAATTAGTTTCCCAAAAGATCTTTCACAACCCTATTACATTGTATACCCTCGCTTTATACCCCTTAATGTTAACGTTTAAGAAATGATTCGATATTTAAGGAAAAGCATTCCTCTTATTTGTATTTTCTCCAAATTTATGACAAGTAAAACAGTTTATATTTGATGTCTTGGCTCTTTTTCGTGGTAAAGAAAATGCATATAAAACACAAACATATCCAACATCTGTTGAACTTCTTTTATTCCAACATCTGTTGAACTGTTTTTATTCCAACATCTGTTGAATTTCTTTTATTTTAACATCTGTTGAATTTCTTTTATTCCAATATCTTTTGAATTTCTTTTATTCCAACATTTGTTTAACATCTTTTATTCCAACATCTGTTGAACTGCTTTTACTTCAACATCAGTTTAGCATCTTTTACTCCAACATATGTTAAACTTCTTTTACTCCAACATCTGTTTAACTTATTTTACCCCAACATCTGTTAAGCTCCTTTTACTCCAACATCTGTTAAACTTCTTTTATATATTTCACAATTAATTCGTTACTGTAGAGCGTGCATTACATACAGTGACTTTGTGGAAAGAGCAAAAGCACTGTCACAAAAACTGCTGAGTCAGGGATATGTTCAGCCTTTGTTACTTTCGTCCCTTCAGAAATTCTATGGCCGTCACCACGACATCATAGATAGATATGAAATGTCAGTGTCACAAATAAAAACTGACATTTTCAGCTAGATTCGCGTCTTCCCTGATTTGACATTACCGGTTTCGACTTTACCCTGGATTGACCCACTGACAGTGTGACGGGTGCTGTGCACAGAACAGGACATGCTTACCCTTCCGGACCACCGGATGTCGCTCTCGGTTTTTATGGGAGTTCACACTGTCAATGCTTTAGTTTTCAGTGTTGTCTTGTTAAATTTTAGTTTTGTCTTCGTCAGTAATGTTTGTGCTACGGATTTGTCCTTGGCCATGTTTGAATACTTTAGTGATTACAAGAGCTTTTCAAAATTTCACCTCGGCTCTCAATTGGTTTTGTCTCAGGGTTAGAAAATGACAATAACCAATCAGTAACCTAACAAATTTTTCAAAACATATGCCTCAATGGCCGTGTGACGGGTGCTGTGCGCAGAGCAGGACATGCTTACCCTTCCGGGACACCTGATGTCACTCTTGTTTATTGAGAGTTCACACTGTTAGTGCTTTAGTTTTTTGTGTTGTATATGTAACGTTCGTGTGTTTTGTGGGCATGTGGTGTCTTTGGTCTTCCGTCTTTTGGTGTTCTTGCTTTTGCCTTGTCTCTGGACTTTGATTTGTGTAATCTTGTGCTTTGTTCCTTCGGTATTCTGCTGCCGTTGTTTTACTCCAACATCAGCTTAATATCTTTTACTCCAACATCTGTTAAACTTCTTTTACTCCAACCTCAGTTAAACTTCTTTTACTCCAACATCAATTAAAGTTCTTTTACTCCAACATCAGTTTAATATCTTTTACTCCAACATCTGTTAAACTGCTTTTACTCCAACATCTGTTAAACTTCTTTGACTTCAACATCTGTTAAACTTATTTTACTCCAACATCAGTTTAATATCTTTTACTCCAACATCTGTTAAACTTCTTTTACTCTAACATCTGTTAAACTTCTTTTACTCCAACATCAGCTTAATATCTTTTACTCCAACATCTGTTAAACTTCTTTTACTCCAACATCTGTTAAACTTCTTTCACTCCAACATCAGTTTAATATCTTTTACTCCAACATCTGTTGAACCACTTTTACCCTTAGTTTTATTGGAATGGCCGACAATTTAAGGTTTCGGAGAGAATGAGAGAGAAATCGCATTGGTTGTAAAACTGAAAAGGAAAAAAAAGAAAACTATAAGGGGCCTGTTGCATTAGTATATTATGCTTCATGAATCTTAAAACAGCTTTTTCTCTTGATAATATAACATGTATTGATAACAAGAGAGACATATAGACTATGATAAAAAAGTAGCAATATGTCGAAGATTGAGTACATTAAGTATCTGCCAGTGGCATTTTCGATAATACATTTGATAAAGAAAATATAATAGTTCTATTAGTAGAAAGATAGTAGTGTAAGCCACCACTATCATTATACATTCATAGTATAGGCCACCACTATCATTATACATTTATAGTATAGGCCACCACTATCATTATACATTCATAGTATAGGCCACCACTATCATTATACATTTATAGTATAGGCCACCACTATCATTATACATTCATAGTATAGGCCACCACTATCATTATACATTCATAGTATAGGCCACCACTATCATTATACATTCATAGTATAGGCCACCACTATCATTATACATTCATAGTATAGGCAACCACTATCATTCATAAAACTATTAGGCTAACAATATACTTACATGGTATTAAAATATGTTGTTGATACTTGTAAGACCATTTTGCAAGTTTAATTAATGTTTGTTGACAATCCCGCATCTATGGTCCCAAAAACATGGATGTAGCGTTGCTCGACATCTAGCTATCGATTCAACCCAAATCGGTCCTAGGGGCTGTCTTGAACTTTCAATTAGGTATGAGCAAAGCTTATTGTTGAAGGCCTCTTGGTAACTTCAAGATGAAGAAAAATAATAAAAGCGTTGTTCCATTGCCTTGTTTACTAATTGAAGCTTTGCATTTACTTCATATCCCTTCATTGTTCATTATGTGTTGTGCACAATTTCAGAACTATACAATTATCAAACCAAATTATGAATGGTATTTTTGTCGATTATTTTGATGGGTTGACTGATAGTTGAGCAGATAATCAATTTTCTGATAGATACAACTTCTGCAACCATACTTCCTGATTTGTTTCTGAAAAACGATCATTTAAAGGACAAAGCAGAAATAAGAAAGATACGTTACTGTTTTTTTTTTATTTTTGGTTTAGATATATACGGTTGGGCATAAATATGGAATATCCGTATTTTTTTAGCCAAAATTTTAAGTTTGGAAGTACTATGCACAGAAGTGTGTGAATGAAATTATAAAATTTTGCTTCGAACATTGTTTTCTGATTGTGAAGTACAAAAATCTGATTATACGAATCTGTCAAACTACCACTTAAACCCGTTCTGAAACCCACTTTTTGCGAAAATGGGACCCTTTTTCAAATCAAATATTGTGTGTACAAATATTTCCCAAAAATGCAATTTTCGATGCATGTCAGTGATTTTTAGACATGTCAGTAAAAGGAAAATTTGAATTTTTGAAAACAAACAACCTTTCAATGTCTCAGACATTCTCAACAAAACGTATTCCATATTTATGGCCAAGAGTATATATATTGACTTTGTTCTTTCACTTAAAAATCCGTATCTTAATGGTTGCAATTTTTGAATTATCTCTATAGCGGGTCTTCTCCTCGCGGTTTTTGCAAGAAAAACCATGAGGATAACACTTGCAATGGGCATAAAGTTCTTATAGAACAAAAGGAGTCCATAACCAATCCAATATATCTTAACACACACTCCTCATGTTTTTCTATCACAGTATTTTATTAAATAGTATACTAAATTATATTGTTCACTTATGTCCTGACATTAGTTTCCTTTTTCTTTCTTTGAAAATTCCAGTATATTTCACCACACCCCTCATGCTTTTCTATAATGAAATTGCATTAGTAAACTGGATATATTGTTAACTTATGTCTTAACATAATTTTCTATTTCTGTATGGTGTTTCGGTTTAGGTATACATGTAGTTACCAAGGCAATCATCCTCGTCAGATATCCCTAGCCTATATATGTTTTTAGTATGGTTTTCCATTCTTAGGGATATGACACCTTTAATTCTGTCTTTTAAATTGTGACCAATATTTGCATTTTACGTGCATAATTAATTCTTCATTCTGATTTACAAATGATTTAAGCTCTCAACATCATACAGGAAACTCCTGTCATAAGTCATTTCATTTCAAGATAACAAAGAAATAAAAAATATGTAATCTGGTTTTCCATGGGGATATATTGACCACCTTTAATTCTGTCGAAAAATAAAACAAGTTGTGAGCAAATTTGCATTGAAAATGAAATATACGTAATTAAGAAAAATAAATAAATTTGAAATCATATTACTTAATGCAGACGAATTACAGAAACAGGAATGACCTGTGTACTATCTTCAAAATAGATAATTATAGTTTTGACACTACATAGATTATAGAATGAGGTAAATCTTGATATAATCCAATCAAATTGTATTTTCAATGGAAAATTTTAGGAATGTAGTAGACTCCCGCCACAGACTATCAAGTACACATAACAATGGAGATTATAATAATTAGACAGCGAAAAATTTCATCTCTCATACAAGAAATATACAATTAATAATTCATCTCTCATACAGGAGTTGAATATGAAAAACTTGAATTAATATTTCATCTCTCATACAGGAGTTGAAATCGAACAAAACTGAATTGCATTAGTAATTCACCTCTCATGCAAGAGCTTATTTAATCAGAATGAAGAATTAATTATGCACGTAAAATGCAAATATTGGTCACAATTTAAAAGACAGAATTAAAGGTGTAATATCCCTAAGAATGGAAAACCATACTAAAAACATATATAGGCTAGGGATATCTGACGAGGATGATTGCCTTGGTAACTACATGTATACCTAAACCGAAACACCATACAGAAATAGAAAATTATGTTAAGACATAAGTTAACAATATATCCAGTTTACTAATGCAATTTCATTATAGAAAAGCATGAGGGGTGTGGTGAAATATACTGGAATTTTCAAAGAAAGAAAAAGGAAACTAATGTCAGGACATAAGTGAACAATATAATTTAGTATACTATTTAATAAAATACTGTGATAGAAAAACATGAGGAGTGTGTGTTAAGATATATTGGATTGGTTATGGACTCCTTTATTTTGTTCTATAATGTTATGATTGAGGCCTCGCCTTACCTGGTTGTTCCAAACCTTCGAATTACCTTGTCTGGTGACATGCGTAATCTCCATATACGCTTAATACATACTTCCATGTTGAAGGAAAGTATACATATATTTTTTACAGCATCACAGTAAATTTTATAAAATGATGCTCAAAGAGAATTAATACAGATAAATACATGTTAAAGAAAGGTATACAAATATTTCTATGGCATCAAAATTAATTTTATAAAATGATGCTCAAACAGCAGTTAGACTGGCTAATATATACATAAAGATATGTCAAATAGAAGAAATTATCATGCAATTAATCTCAACATCTTACAGGAAACTCCTGTCATAAGTCATTTCATTTCAAGATAACAATGAAATAAAAAATATGTAATCTTAACCACCTTTAATTCTGTCAAAAAATAAAATAAGTTGTGAGCAAATTTGCATTAAAATGAAATATACGTAATTAAGAAAAATAAATAAATTTGAAATCATATTACTTAATGCAGACGAATTACAGAAACGTACTATCTTCAAAATAGATAATTATAGTTTTGACACTACATAGATTATGTGACGTAGGATATAGAATGAGATATAATCCAATCAAATTGTATTTTCAATGGAAAATTTTAGGAATGTAGTAGACTCCCGCCACAGACTATCAAGTACACATAACAATGGAGATTATAATAGAATCAGAATCAGAATCATGTTATTAAAGAAAACTCACAAGGAGCATAAATGAACAATATAAATGTATATATACATAAATATTGAGAAAGAGTTATAGATGATACATAAAAGAAAAGGACAAATACTATTTCAATAATCAATTATTAAGGGAGACAACCATTCCAATAAAAAACAATATAGATTTATACGAATTAATGACAAAACATTAGAGTAATTATTATTCAGTATCACTGCATCATGTTTGCTAAATATACTTAAACCTAGAAACCTAGATATATTTCTACATACTTTGGCATTTTCATTACTCATAAGCCATATGAATTTACTATCTGTATTTAATTTGGAGCAATTTTTATTTTAGCAAATATCAATATAAGTTTGCCTAATAGTTGAATATTTTTGACAAGTCATTAAAATGTGTTTCTCATCCTCAATTTCTTCTGAGGAGCAATTCTTGCATATTCTGTCATTAATGGGTATTTTTGGTATTGAATATCTGCCTAATTCAATTTGCAGTCTATGATTGCTTGTTCTATATCTACTCATGTTATATCTATCATTTTCATTTTTAATATTCACAATATAATTTTCAAATTTAAAAATAGTTTTGAATTTTCTATAGGTTCTTAATTTTTCACTGGTTTGAAGCTGTTGAAACCACTAGTTTCAAACTCACTTTTAATAGATTCTGTAATATTTTTGATGTCTCCTTTTTTCAAGGATATATCAGCTATCTGAGTTATTTCGGGCTTGTCCGAGTTGAGCAAATTAAATTTCTT
>MJUU01028657.1:17283-54153 GCA_002080025.1 Modiolus philippinarum
TGTAAGCAATTTTCAGGTTTGCCGTGCCACTACTTCCTGTTTGCCAATGCTTTAACTTTTTATTATACCACTCTATGGATGAAATTTTTTCGTCAAAGTTTTCTGGGCTTCTACAACTGGGAATGATATGATATTTAGTCTAAAGCTTCATGATGATGAGTTGTAACTTGTAAGCTATTTTCAGGTTTGCCATGCTACTACTTCCTGTTTGCCGATACTTTAACTTTTTATTATACCACTCTATGGATGAAAATTTTTACCAAAGTTTTCTGGGCTTCTACAACTGGGAATAATTTGATATTTGGTGTAAAGCTTCATGGTGATGAGTTGTATCCTGTAAGCTATTTTCAGGTTTGCCATGCCACTACTTCCTGTTTGCCAATACTTTTTAACTTTTTATTTTAAAATATTTTCCTAAACAAATGTTGATAATTTGGTACAAAGGATTAGTGACTGCCTATTGCGGGCCCTCCTGCGTTCAGCAGTACCTCTAGTTAGTTTCTGTAGTGTCATTAATTTCTATGTCGCTCGGAGATACGAGATGAAAGGGTTTATTGAATTATGAATTAAGAGAGAAAGAACTAATTATTATATGGAAATCGAATTAAAGAACTTAGCAATGTGCTTTTTCTTCTAAATGTTTAGAAGGTTTTGTTTAAATTCGTCGTCATAAGAATGTCGAAAAAAAGATCTGCATCAAGGGGTGCACAATTTGTGCCCATTGGTTTACAGATTGACTACTTATATATCAACCCATCTTAATCGACAATAATATATTGCCGATCAAAAGGTCTAACATGCATATGTTAGTGATGTCCTCAAAATATTTGTTGTTTAAATCGGACTTGTAGTGGACAAAGTAAGTACTCGTCCTGAACCACTGACTAAGTTTTCATGAAACTTTAACACAGTGTTTATGATATAATGTACATGTGCACCTTCTATATCAGAACTTGATTTGATTGATTTTTGGGGTTTCACATATCAAAACATTGACTTAACCAATACATTTCTAGTGGGTACCAATCTCTTATCCGCTACTCCCCCTGAACCACTGAATAGATTTTCATTAAACTTTCACACAGTCTTTATTACATAATTTAGATGTGCACCTTCTATTTCAGAATTCGATACCATTGCAAAACATGGACTTGGCCATTACATTACAAGTGGGTAACCATCTCTTATCCGCTACTACTTCTGAAACACTGTGAATGAAAGGATATGGAGTAAATGTACATGAGACAAAGTCTCTACAAATACATGGTAAAAACAAGCAAAGGAACAACGATTTCATTGTGGTTCTTCATCTTGAAGTCATCATGAGGCCTTCAACAATAAGCTTTGTTCATACCTCATAGTAAGTTCAAGACGGCCCCTAGCACCGGTTTGAGCTGAATTCATTGCTAATTGTCGAACAACGCTACATCCATGTCTTTTCTGGTCATGGATGCGGGGTTGTCAACAAACAGTAATTAAACTGGCAAAGTGCTCTTACAATCACTGTCATCCGTTGTCCGACAAAAACACTAGTGTCTTAAGCTAGTGGACGATTACAACATATAGACAAACACAGGGTACTCATCATGTCGATTGTAAGAAAACTGGGCATTATTAAATAGTGAGATGTGGGCACTTCAAACAGGTGGTCAGAATTACATTTCGAAATTAAAAAAATAAATGCTAAAATTTGAAAGTATGATAGTATTTCCATATGAGAAATTCTCTCACGAACAAGTACATCATAACTGAAATATATAGAGAGGATACATTTCTCGCACTGTATAGATTTTCATGAAACTTTAACATAGTCTTTATGACACAATGTAGATGTGCACCTCCTATTTCAGAATTTGATACGATTAATGTTTGCGGTTTATCATAGTAAAACATGGACTTAGCCATTACATTACAAGTGGGTAACCATCTCTTATCCGCTACTCCTCCTGAACCACTACAAAGACTTTCATGACACTTTAACAGTCTTGTCTTTAAGGCATAATGTAGATGTGCACCTCCTATTTCAGAATTTGATTTGATTGAATTTTAATTTCTGGAATAAAATAGGGGATCCGGTGGGTATTTATTAGTGATCTTTCCTCACAGATTTTCTAGTTATATCTTTATCTACCATTTTTATGGGAAAAATTGGAAAGAATCAACATTAGAAAAAATTGGAAAGATTGTCTGACAAGTTGTGGTAATCTGTTTTACTTCAAACGATAACTGAGAAGAAAAGTACTAGTAGTATAAAAAGTGGAAAAAATCAAAGTTTTAATGCTTCTACAATTTTTTTTATGATGGGTTTTTCAGATTTTGAAGAATATCTGAAACCCCTGGCCGAATTTTTACAGATATTATAATTGGTTTCAATCATGTACAAATCTTTAAGAATCAACACATGATTGACACCACTAGTATAGAAAGCCTCTTCACAATATTTTTGGAGTACTTCTTTAATCGAATATATATAAGAATTTATGACAAAGTTTTCTTTGAAATAGAAGAACCTGCTACGATCTTTTCTTTTTATGGAATTTTATGCAACCTAGGTACCCAATACAAAGAAGGGAGACTTTCATCATATTCTTTAAGCCTGATTCCAAATGCAAAAATCCAAACACGGCAGTTCAGATGCAAAACCAATAGACACAACACGATATACAGTAAACAGATGCACAAAAATGAAGAAGAGCGCCATAAACAAAAATTAAGTACAAGCAGTGTAACCGCCACCGAAAACTGGAAGTATCATTGTTTGCATGATGGGAAGGGTAAAGTAAATGAAAACTGATCCGTCAGTGAAGTGAAGTTGTTCAAAGACGATAAAAAGATCGGAAACAAAGACACCACATACTTAATGCACATCAAACAAAAATAGGGACTCCCATACAGATGAAATAAAAATCATGGGCATGATATCCAATTGCAATATTGAAGTTGCACTTAAGGTAAAATTTATGAGATCTTTTTATTCTATTTGCGTGAGAATTGAGGGAAGTGATTATTTAGATTTGATTAAAAAGATCTAGTAAGTTCATCGCCAAATGGTCATCGAAGCAAAAATGAGAAAAGAATAAAGACTTATCATGGGAATCTTTTTTGAAATCTCCTCTTTGGTATAGTGAAAAAATTAAAATTGATAAGAAAAGTGTCTTTTATAAAGACTAGTTCCAAAAGGGTATATTTATAGTGAATGACTTATTTTCTGAGAACGGGGAGATGCTAAAATTTGAAGATTTTACTAAAAGATATAACCTTAAAACTAATTTACTAAAATTTAATGGAATAATTTCCTGTGTGAATAAACTTTCAAAAGATTTTATACATGATAGTGAATTGTGCAGGGTAGGTTACCCCTTCATTCCAAAAAACATACAAGTTTTTTTGAAAAGCAAAAAAGGTGTAAAAGATATATATAGTATATTAAACTCAGATAATTCTGATCCAACTAGTAAAAGTAAAGTAATGAACATGTTCGAACTTACGGATTTCGATATGGAAAAAATTTATAAACTCCCTTTCAGTGTTACTAAAAATTCTAGATTGCAGTGGTTTCAGTTTAAAATCAATCATTGGATCTTAACAACAAACACTTTTTTAGCAAAAATTAAAATAGTTGCAAATCCTCTTTGTAGTTTTTGTGCCAAAAGCCCAGAAACTATAATACACTTACTATGGGAATGTGAAAAAGTGCAAACCCTACTGGTTGACATAGATCACTGGATGATGAACAGTGCAAATATATCTTTAAATTTCAATAAGAAATCATTCTTATTTGGATTATTCCAACAAAACTATTGTAAAATTCAAAATTTATTAATCTTAACAATAAAATATTATATATATTCAAGTAGATGTTTAAATAAATCCATCACTTTAGAAGGAATTAAAAATTATCTTAGAAATATATATCAAACTGAGAAAGTAATTGCAATGAATCAAAACAAGTTTGAACTATTCCAAACATTATGGGAAAAGTGGCATAATCTCCTGACATAAATTTAATTGAATATTTATATTTTTAAAATATTACATTTGAGGATTAGCTTAATAATTTCTCTAGTGCTGTTTAAACTAATGATTAATTTTTCAGATCATTAATATAATACCAAGTATAAATCTCAGCTATCTTGACTGACCAGACCCATTTACTTTTCCAAAATACATTTCTTTTATTTATTTATTCAGTTACTTATTTTTTTTTTAATTCTTATTCATTTATTTTTTTCTAGAATAGTTTTTAAATTTCATTCTTTTTGGGGGTGTTTTTTTTTCTCTTTAAAATGATAAAAACCATGTTGATGTTGACATACCACATTGTTTTCTGTGCATGCCTCCCTTGGGCACCAGTGGGGACACAGTAGGCCAACTATTTATTTTTGTAATTAGTTTTCAAGAAATGTGTCATGTTACATTTCTGATCTTTCGAGCTGCTGGGTCCCTACTGGTGGCAGGGGACACATGCACAAAATTGTACAAAATTGTTTGATATTTAATAATACTTGTATTGTATAGTAATGCTTTATCATATGAATTGACATGGCATATAAAAATAAAATAAATATAAAAAAAATTAGAAAAGGGGACATTCCAAAATCAAAAACACTGCAATTTATATCCAACACGAATTGAGACAGCATGATAAAGGCAAAACAAACAAGTAATAACTGTGTTCGCAAGCGAAACACAAAAGTCTCCCAAACGAACTCCCATATCGGATACCAAGGCATTTTTACGAGACTCCCTTTTGAAAAAAAATTGGGTAGGGGTTTCCCCTCATAACCTATGTAAAAAAAATAATTTCTGGTTTTGCTTCTATGACAACCAAATGCTCTTTTGTCCATTTCATCCAATTTCAGACCCTTTCCAAAAAAAATTTGGGCAGGGGTTCCCCTTATAAGCTATGTAATATATATTTCTCAAAATTCCTTGTTTTTTATCAGAAAACCTAATTTTCCAAAAAAAATGTTCTTTTGGTTTTGTTTCCATGGCAACCAAATACTCTTTTGTTCATTACATCCAATTTCAGATCTCTTTCCAAAGAAAATTTGGGCAGGGGTTCCCCTTATAAGCTATGTAATACATATTTCTCAAAATTCCTTCTTTTTTATCAGAAAACCTGATTTTCCCCCCAAAAAAATGCTTTTGGTTTTGTTTCCATGGCAACCAAATGCTCTTTTGTCCATTACATCCAATTTCAGAACTCTTCCCAAAGAAAATTTGGACAGGGGTTCCCCTTATAACCTATTTAATACATATTTCTCAAAATTCCTTTTTTTGTCAGAAAACTCAATTTTTCAACAAAAAATAAGTTCCTGGTTTTGTTTCCATGGTAACAAACTGCTCTTTTGTCCATTATACCCAATTTCAGACCCTTTCCAAAAAAAATTTGGGCAGGGGTTCCCCTTATAAGCTATGTAATACATATTTCTCAAAATTCCTTCTTTTTTATCAGAAAACCTGACTTTCCCCCAAAAATATGCTTTTGGTTTTGTTTCCATGGCAACCAAATACTCTTTTGTTCATTACATCCAATTTCAGATCTCTTTCCAAAGAAAATTTCGGCAGGGGTTCCCTTTATAATCTAAGTAATACATATTGCTATAATTGAAATACTATTATCAACAGAAACAACTATTTTCCTAAAATTTCCATTTTTCGGTATGGTTTCCATGGCAACGGTAGTTATTTTGAAATTTCCAATGCTGTGGAACCCTTTCTTACATGACCCCCACCTTTCTGATGAAGTTTCATGGAGCTAGTGTTAATAGTTTTTGAGAAACAGTGAAAAAAATGGTGGAAAACTTTCAAAATTTCAATTTCCCATAGGGTTACTATAGGACGACCCCACCCCTTTTTTGATACCCCAAAAGTACCCTTAATGGACCCCATTTTGAAAAATTTTTGATGATTGCACATCTAGATACATGGGGTCAATAGTATGCCAAGTTTGAAACCTCTAGGTCTAATGGTTTTTGAGATCTGCTTCGGACAAGTTCATTGCGACGAGAAGAAAGAAAGATGGAAGAAAAATAATAATAATAAGAAACGCAACAAAAACAATAAGTCTCCCAAACTTCGTTTGGGAGACTTAATAATAATAACTAGATTTGCAATTGCAAGCAATAGCTGATGTCGCCCCTGGCAGCCAATTTCATGCTTCCACCTTGTTCGCAGTGTCAAAATCTACCCAGAAATCAATTTTCGTTGAAATCCGACAACATTGAAATTTTGACGTATTTTGGTGGTCATCTTGAAAATGGCCGCCATTTTGAAAATTTTTCCATTGCATCTTGTTCGCAGTGTTAAAGTCTGCCTAGAAATCAATTTTCGTTGAAATCGGACAAAGTTGATATTTTTGTCACGTAAAATGGCGGCCATCTTGAAAATGGCGGCCATTTTGATTTTTTTTTCGCATAAGTTCTTTCCTCTCATCTTATTGAACATTTACTCAAAATATGAACAAATTCTGTAAAACAGTTCCCGAGATATATAATTTTCCATTTTTCAACGTAAAATGGCGGCCATTTTGAAAATTTTTTCATGGTCATACAAAACTTCACATGGTGGTTCAGGTGTGTGCCAAGTATCAAGTGATTCGGTTCAGGCAAACTATGAGAAGACCTGTGGACAAAATTATTGGAAGTAAAATAATAGTAATAATAATAATAATAATAATAAAGAAACAATAACAAAGAAACGGAACAATAACAATATGTCTCCCCGACTTCGTCTGGGGCGACATAATAATAAGAAACGCAACAAAAACAATAAGTCTCCCAACTTCGTTTGGGAGACTTAATAAGAAACGCAACAAAAACAATAAGTCTCCCAACTTCGTTTGGGAGACTTAATAAACAAAAATGAACAGGAACGCCACAAAACTAAAGCACTAGCAGTGTGAACCCGTATAAAACTTTGAGGTATCACCAGGTGCTCCGGAAGGGTAAGGATGATCTGATCCACGCATGGCACCCGTCACACAGCCAGCAGGAATATGGTGTTGAAATATCTGTTTCGTGACTGATTGGTTTGAGTCGTTGTTTACCCGTAGACAAAACCAATTAAAATCCATGGTACTTTAAGTTACAAACAAGATTAAATTGTATACGAGCATTTTGCAAATATAAGCATTAAAAACGCAGGAACTATTTCAACCCCTTTACTTTGTGGAAATCCAATAAGACATAGTTTTTCACAAACGAATGAATTTCTATAAAGATAATAGATACGTACTTTATTACATAACAGGTCGTAACAAATCCCGGATTTATGCAGGAAATATATATTTATTGTATATACCGGGTATATAAACGATATCGCCATGTATTTAAACACTTCCAAGAAAAACCACAAAGAATTCACAGATTCAAGATTCAACCCACGAATATCCATTTAGGTACATTTCTAGAAAAACTGCTGATTGTTTAACACTTTAATCAGGATAAAACTGAAGAAGGTTAGTTGTTCTTTCGCTTTATTTGCATTAAAGCGAAGAGAATATATGATGTTTTGCCTACATGCTTTTTTTACTTAGTTCTATTGATTTGTATTTCAATGTAAGTTTAAGAGCATTTTTGAATATCTGATTTATTTGTTAAATAGTATGCGGGTTTATAGTCTAAGGTTTCTTCATCTGTCTGTCTTCAGCAATATTATCATTAAATGTTTTAATGACGAATCTCTAATTTTAAAATTCATCAGAGAGAGATTTTTCACTGCATAATTCCTGAGACAAGACTCTTTACATTTTAATGGGTACATGGGCGAAGATATTATACACTTTTCATTTAATCGTTTTTCGTGAATCTTATTTTTACATTTAATGTTGACACAAAGTCTCCGAGTTTTTTATTCCCGTACTTATGAAGAAAGTTCGGGGATATTGTTTTCGCCTCCGTCTGTGAGTCTGTCCGTCAAGATGTGACGCGAACTACACCTACATTTTTGGAATAAAGGTTTTCACTTTGTTATAGAATTATTGCACATACCCTGCAGATGCGCAATCAGCTTTCGGATTTTTTATATTGGTTTTGGATTTAGTGATTTAATTTTGTTGTAGAATTGTTGCATATAGTTTGCAGATGCGTAATAAGCTTTCGGTTTTTCATCTTTATCTTGGTGCAAACAATAGGCGCCAAGATGTCGATTTTGACAAATGCCCCAAGATGTGGATTTTGACATATGTGCGATATAATTTTGTTGCAGAATTGTTGCGTATAGTCTGTTGATGTGCAATAAATTTTTGGAATTTTGATTTGAAAACTTATGATTCAAAAAGATGGTTCCGATTTTGGTCAATTTCGAGAAAGTCTCAGAGACCACTTATTTTTGGGATTCTACAATGCAACCATGCAAAAATAATTAAACTAAAGAGTATCTCCCTCTTGCATAACTCTGTCCTTGGCTGATTTTGGCTTTTCTGTTTAGATCTAATTGGTAACTTGTTCTCTATCAGTCTTTACACATATTTCGGTGTATGGATTTCCAATATTTTGATTTTATCTGCACTGAAGAGACATAAGTTGTCCAAATGCGCATATGCAGAATCCAAATTGACAGCAACTTCGGTATTATGTTATTTATTTCCACTGGGTCGATACCTCTGCTGGTGGACTGTTAGTCCCCGAGGGTATTCACCAACCCAGTAGCCAGTACTTCGGTGCTGGCCCGAGAACCGATTTTTTTCTGGAAACTTGTAATATCTAATTTTAACAAGTTTTTGTTCAAAACTAAGGAGTATCTTCTACTTGCATCCAAATTGACAGCATCTTCGGTATTATGTTATTTATTACCACTGGGGCGATACCTCTGCTGGTGGACTGTTAGTCTTCGAGGATATTCACCAACCCAGTAGCCAGTACTTCGGTGCTGGCCCGAAAACCGATTTTTTTTTAAACTTGTAATATCTAAAATTAACAAAATTTTGTTAAAAACTAAGGAGTATCTCCCTTTCGCATAGCTCGCCTCTGTTCATAGCTGATTTTGGCTTTTCTATTTAGATCTAGTTGGTAATTTGTTCTCTATCAGTCTTTACACATATTTTGGTATATGGATTTACAATATTTTGATTTTATCTGCACTTAAGAGACATAAGTTTTCGAAATGCGCATATGCAGAATCCAAATTAACAGTAACTTCGGTATTTTGTTATTTATTACCACTGGGCCGATACCTCTGCTAGTTGACTGTTAGTCCCCAAAGGTACTCACCAAGCCAGTAGCCAGTACTTCGCTGCTGGACCGGAAACCGATTTTATAAATTCAAACTTGCAATATCTAAATTTAAAAATTTTGTCTAAAACTAAAGCGTATCTCCCTCGTGTATAGCTCTGTACATAGCTTATTTCGGTTTTTGTGTTTATATCCTAGTGGGTATTTGTTCTCTCTTAGTTTTTTAACGTATTTCGGTTTATGGACTCCAAATGTTTTCATTGTATTTGCACTGAAGAGACATAAGTTGTCGAAATGCGCATATGCAGAAACTAAATTAACAGTATCTTCGGTATTTTGTTATTGGGTACTTGGATAACTGTAGTTTCGAAACTAAGGAAAGTCATTTCTTTAAATTGCAAAAATTTTTGACTTGGAGGATAGGGGTTTTACCTGAAAAAATGCGGGGATATCTGTCATTTCCGACAGCCCCATCTTGTTTTGTTTATTTCTACTAATCATTATATGTTGTTTGTTTGTAGTTATATTATTATGTTTTTAGTTATTATTAATTTATTATTTCTGTTTAATTAGATGTTGACTAACTTTAGGTTTTGCTAATTAAGGAAGTTGTTGCAACTTTATTATAATTAGCACTGATGACAGAAAACTTATCAAAGTGTTCACGTTCTCGATTGATATTATACAAACAAACATTTTATTGTCAATTAAGACGCCCCAGGAGGAGCTGAACAATCAACATAAATTTGCATACAATGATTTCGGTGATTACAGTGATTATTTAAGTACAATACACAATTTATATACATATATTAATTAATTTTGTTAGCAGCAAATGTAAAACTTAGAAAAAGTTTTTAGCATAACAAAAGAAATTATTTAATTTACAGTGGCCTCAGCTCAAGAAAAAAGTGGCAACCATGGTTTGGTTAATGGCCAACAGACAATGCCAAAACATTCTAAATTTTGTCAGGTAAATATCTCAATCTTGATATTTTTGAAAATGTGAACATTTTGAATTATCGTTCAGGATGAGGTGAGGTTCTCATGTATGTATAAAAAAAAAACTTTCGTATTTCTCGAGTTTTATTCTTTGATTTAAGGGTCAATACTTTGCCCGAAACCATCCCATTTTCTTTCCATTGAAGGCTTTGGTACCCCATAAAAGGTAATTTCATAAGATTGAAGATTTTCTCTCTAAATGAAAGATAAACTCTTGACACAGGATATGTCACGCCTACCCCATGCATCGCTTAAATCTGCACATTCCATCTACAGCAACAACCGTTATATCGAAGAGGCTAGGACGAATAGCTATAAAAAAAAATTTTTTTAATCTCAAAGTCATTGGAACATGATTGGAGACAACGACATTAAATGCCAGTGAAACAGATCTACAATGGTGCAAATGCAACTGAATACCAAATATCAGTGGGCTTCCATGTGCGGTCGCAAGAAAAAAAATCGGTAAAGATTGAAAAATTTAAAGCTAGTGGAGCGTGACTGCAGGGACATTGACATAAAATTCCACTGAAACTGATATGTACTGAAGCTGAGTAAACCTCAGTAGGCACCCAGGAGTGGTTGGTGTTAATCAGACGCAAGATAAAGCTTAAACCATTTGATAATAAATGTAAAATTTTAAAGCAAGTAAAGCATGACTGTGGGGGCACGGACATTAAACGCCACAGAAACTGATCTGCAATGAAGCTAATGCAACTGCAACTGTAGAAAAGAAAAAAAAACATTTAAAAAAAAACAGTGGAAATTTCAATGTCAGTGGAGCATGACTGCAGTGGCATAGACATAAAACGCCACTGAGACTGATTTGTACTGATGCTAATGCAACTTTATACCGAATATCAAAGGGTTATAACAAGTGGTCGAGGATAAATAGACGCAAGATTAAACTTAAACAATTGTGAATGCCGTCGTTTCCGCCGTTGCTGCTGCCGGAACCACATGACCAAAAGACAAAAACAAAAATGTATCAATGTCAAAGTGTAACAATGTATTAGTTCCTACCTTGAAAAGTATCCCATGGATAAAATTTCAAGTGTATTTTTATCGTACTAAAGAAATTTTTTTCATGATATGTTTTCCTCTTCACGAAATATGTTCATCAAAGAGAATAATATTTAATTGTTAGGATAAAATTTCGAAGCAAGCATATTATCCTGTAGGAAAAAAAAACACTTAAATTTTATCCACATAGGACACTTATAAAACTTTTATGATAGCTTTTTTTGTAACGAAAATAATGAAACGCTATCTTTAAGTACAAATTTTATCCAGCGGGACATTATTTATTTGGGATATTTCTTATGATTACAAAAGTAAGGTAAAACCCCTTTAAGAATGAAATTTCCTAAAACACGGCTCATAACCTATCAATATTTTTAAGTTTAATTACTACCTTGACCACTGTTTTTTTAAGTTATGGTATCAATTCCAAATAGTAAATTCTCAAAATTCCAAATAGTTCGCATTTACAAGGGAATATTGAACATTTAACTAGAAACATCTTTCTCGAATGGTTCGTTATTATTATTTTTCTAATCGAAATCTTACATTTTTCAATTGTAGATTCAAAAGTAAACGGTGTTTGGTTTATAGAAGGCTACAACGTTTTGAAGGAAAGGTATCCTAATGTAGCTCATATTTCAGACAATTTTCAGAAAATTTTATAAAAGCGTAAAATCTGATATAGCTCTGGTTTCCGGATGCACAAAAAATTCCCTGCGCTTGTTTTTGGAAAGAATTCAATTTAGAAGACCAAATTTCAAGCACTGACATCTTTTACAAAATAATTTGACTTGCCTGCATATATGGTAAATTGGTTAAATATAGCTTAACTGTAATCTGCTGATTTGTGGACAGGGAACTTTTGGTCCTTCAAGAAACAGAAATATTCATTACTTGTGTGTATCGCAATTATAAATTGCGGATTCAAAACAGGAACTCTTCAAACAATATGTATGTATGTTGTTATAGGCGATTTTATGATTAAATTTATTTTATTTGCTAAACTTATAATAACGTTTGATATTTTGGTATGCTTAACAAGTTATTGCAGAAAGTTGTTCAGTATCTCAAGCTTTAATAATCCGTCTACTCAAATGAGTTTTCGATCCGTTTATAATTAGGATTCATGATGATTCGAAGACATGTAAAGAACTAAAATGTTAAGTTTAGCCGTATACCAAAATAAAATACTTCATAAGGTTGCCATTTAGCATAGATAATAGAGATATTTTTTTTTAAATCAAATCTGTAAGCTAAGGACAGATCTTAAAATCATAGGCAAGGGTTGACAACCTTCAAGCACGTAGTTCTGCACCAGGCAAATGTCACTTTTAAACAAGGTAAAAAAGGTATGGTAGGCCACAATTAAAAAGTAAAAATACAACAAATGTACAAATTAAAAAACAAATAAAAATAAACAAAGTGTAAAAAGAGGAGTGCCTAACGTTACGGCCAGTACGGCGCCTTTGTTCCAGGGGAAACTGGGCAGAAAAACGAAAAAAATCTAATGGACACCAGAGGAAACTACCAACTGACGTGTTATTTTTACTCGACAGTCGAGTGCTTGAGAGTTAATAAACCCATCAAAGAGATCACGAGATGGACATGCCTTTTTAAGTCCATGTAAATGGGCTGCGCCCTTCCGATGAAATAAAGTACGTAACGTTTTTTTTTCAAATTCGTTTTTGTTAGTCGAATAGACGATGTTGCAATATAAAATTGATTATAACATACAGTAAAAAAAAATTATTCACGGTATTGACTTCCCTGTCTCTATCAAGAAATTCAGCGTGTCTGTCGAGTGGCTATTTGTCAAAGATATCGTGGACAGGAGTAAACAGCAACCAGCATCACTTTTTGTTTAACTGTGTCATAAGTATTGGTTATTTATATCAAATGAATTACATATGCATACGGAAATCACCCCTTTCCATTGTTTTCACGTATTACGGAACAACCTACTGTAAGTGAGAACCAAACCGTCAGTCTAAAACGAATAATCCAAGGATAATGGCAACTTCGGCAGAACAAAGAAACAAATACGTAACATGAGAACAGCACAGAAAAGAAAGATCAAGACACACACACACATACGAAGATGAACAACATGGACCCAATAAAAACCATGAGTAAGATGAGGTGCACCGGTAGAGTAAGCTTGCATCTCCTGCTTCTTATGAGACACCCACCGTGTTCAACGAACATGTCAATGCCGGTAGTAAAGTCAAAACGAGCTCTATTAAGGTAATCACTGTATCGACCACATTCCCTTAAGTCTTAGAGAATGAGTTGCGAGACTTGAACTCCATTTACTGGCGCCTTTGGATTGTTTGCTACAAAGGAAAGGGACTATTGAAAAGTGAAGTCATCGCGTTTGTCATACAGCCTAGTTTGTAGTGTACCTCTATTGTCAATTTCAAGATGAAGGTTAAGGAACTTGGCCGATGTGGAAGTATCTGTAGTATTCTTTATTTTCCGCTTTTTTTGATAGATAAGATGAAGAAAATCATCAAAGCGAGGGTTTAGTGAGGCTTGTTTAGGGTATATTGGGATACGGGATATTTGCCACTTTTGTTAATGGGATATGGGATATTTGAGACAAAAAGTACCGGGATATGGGATATTTTGACTATGGAAAACGAGATATTTCAATAATTAATGGGATATCTTCAATTTTCAAAGGGATATTTTTGTCCAGACTTACTGGGATATGGGATATTGGGACCCCCCTAAACAAGCCTCTTTAGTGATAAAATATCATCTAAATAACGGAAGTTGATATTAAAGGACTGGGCCAGTATGTGAATTGTATTTACTGTTGTTCCCAATAAAGCATTTTAATCATATATTTTCTACGATGCTATTCTTTGGATGACTACGAACTTTTGCCGTTTGTAGATTTTCAGTGCTTTCGAGTTTCAGCTCCATCGGAGCTTTCAGTGTTACTCTGGTTGTATAAGAAACTGTACTCTCTGCACTTTGTCAAAAACTGTCTAGTCAGCGATTTAAATTATCTGCAATGTCCGTGTCGTCAATTATGTAATGTATTGCAATAAAAATAATTTGAAATCTGATAATTTGTTTACTTTACAATCCAATTCTGTATTCTTTTGTTAAGAACTGCACCATGAATTTGCACTTGATAGTCAAGTAGATTAATTATAATTGTTACTTACTTATATTGTACGCTATTTCAGCGTATATAATTTAAAACATGTACTAATTCTGACCTTTTTCCTTTTGTTAATATATTTTATTTTTATAAGACTTAGCCTATTGCAATTCTTATTAAATGGAAAACAAGTTATACTCAAAAAGATTGCAAAATATACTTTACAATGCATACAAAGAATGCCCTTGACGTGGATGAGATGTAAACAGATTTATAACAAAATCATTCTTTTTGACAAAAATTGGTTTGGTTATTCATTTCTATCATTTCAAAATATCTGCAAAAACATTTTACACCTTGCTTTAGAGGTAAAAGACAAAGGTAAGGTGCTAATTATGGTACATCACTGGTCTCGTTAATTTCAAGTTCATTTGGGTACAATAGATGGACTGAGGATTGTTCAATTTAAAAAAAAACAGCTACTAGTATATAATTGAAACTAGAATTAAAAGACTTAGCTAGTTTTTTTCTTTAGTTTTGAACTAGCCATTGCGTGAACCTGGTTTGATACAAAGAAATTAATAAATTGGCTTAAGTGGTTAAAAGTTAGTTCCCATAGTTATCTTTATTGTCGCCTCGAATATTTGTCCACCAAAATCGACAGTTATGTTCTAGCGTTGCGACGCATCCTCCTCATTACACTCTGTGTTGGAATCAGTGTGATATCTATTAAAACAAGTGTGGATCGTATTTCTAGGCAATACAGAAGTCCCCTACCGGTGGAATAATTCTTTGTTATACCAGCAAAAATAGTAAAAGAAAAAAGTTTTCAAAGTCCAATGCCCACAATCCGTCAAAATCAGTGAACCACAACAAAGCTCAAACTTGATCTGTAACCCCTGTGGTAGACTCACATAGCAAATATTAGCTTAATGTCTGGAAATCTCACATTTTAACACTCCAAGGCCAATTACTCCGTCAAAAATCAATGGCCCGGAACCAAACTCGAACTTGATCTGTAACACATAGTAGTTGACTCATGTAGCAAATATTAGCTTAATACCTGGGACAGTTTGGAAAAAAGCCGGAAAACCTATATTTTACAAAAAAATTTCTGTTCAAGGCCAGAACTCCACCAAAAAATCAATGGAACGGAACCAAACTCGAACTTGATCTGTAACTTATAGTGGTTGACTCACATAGCAAATATTAATTTCATACCTCGAATGGTTTAGTAAAAAAAGTCCGGAAAACCTATACTTTACATAAATTTTCTAAGTCAAAGGTCCATAACTCCGCCAAAACTCAATTGACCGGAAACAAACTCGAACTTGATCCGTAACTCAGAGTGGTTGACTCACATAGCGAATATTATCTTAATATCTGGAATGGTTCAGAAAAAAAAGTGCGGTAAACCTATATTTTATATAGATTTTCAAAGTCCAAGGCCCATATCTCCGTCAAAAATCAATGGACAGGAAACAAACTCGAACTTGATCTGTAACTCATAGTGGTTGACTCATGTAGCAAATATTAGCTAAATACCTGGAATGGTTAGAAAAAAAGTCCGGAAAACATATATATACATAAATTTTCTAAGCCCAAGGCCCATAACTCCGCCCAAAACCAATGAACCGGAACAAAACTCGAACTTGATCTGTAAACTCACGGAGGTTGATTTACATACCAAATATAAACTCAACATCTCATATAGTATGGGAAAAAGGTCCGAAAAACTGAGTGTGACGGACTGACAGGCTGACTGACGGACTGACGAAGTGCAAATCTGAAGTCCATTTCGGCGAAGCCGGTATAGGACTAATAAGACCTATTTCATATAGCACCAAATATGAATATCTTTTTAATCTTGTCAGTACAGGAAAACTGGTTTATTATATCACCAAGTACATACTAAAATCTGTCATGTGAGAGTAGAATCAACAGCGTTGAAATTATGAAGTTCAGCTGATACTCAAACAGAGTTTTGTTTGAATAAAGATTTGACACACCTAACTTGTTGAGTATTCTTTTGTCATAACATATCTTGAGGCCATGTTTAACTGAAGTTAAAAGTGATAAAGTTAGGAACTCGTGCATTTGTCAGACCAAGCAATATAGCTCTGTTTGAAGGGCGCTTATTTGGCTTCGGAATACAATGAAATCAGTACTTTTGCCCTGTTTGTTATTATTGCATTACTATTTCAATGTTTTATATATGTTTGTATTGTGCATTAGTAAGCAAGTAAAAGAAGAACGATATTGTTTCTTAGTGCACATTGCTCTTAAATCTTTTGAAACTCGCGCGTCTATGGAGTTAAAATGTTACGAAATAAGGTAATGCTTAAATATTAACAATAAATTACCTTGATACATTGAACAGGACTGTATTGGAGTTACTGGCATTTTGATTAAGTTTTATCATTTTTATAATACGTTTTGTTTTTGCAATCGAGATGTTGAGTAGACGAGACTGCACAAATCGAAAAAATATTTCTACAAGTTGATTGGATACCTGATCGATAATATATTCGTCAACAGTTAAGAGCCGGTAGAGAGAGAAAAAATCTATACTTCGTTGGCTGTTCGATTTAGATCGCATTAGTAATTTGTTCTCCAGAAATACCCCAAAAAATTTTTGCGCCACGCTCCGCTCGGCGAAAACTCTTTTCATTTCTAATTGGAACCCCCTCTTTTCTAATTGCCTGGATCCGCGCCTGTTCTCTATCAGCATTTAGATTTCCAAATGTTTTGATTTGATCTACACCGAAGAGTTAAGTTGTAGAAATGGCTTTATGCAGAAATTATATTTATTTTGTTATTTACAAATAGTCTACAAAGAGTTTCATTGCCAACTATAGATAGCTCTACACAATAAGAGTTATGGTTGATCTGTGTAAAATTGTAACAGATTTAACCCGTTCAAAGCAATAAACATGCAAAAAATAAATGATGATCAATTATGAATCGAATATTGTAATTGGGCAAAATAGTTATGAAATTGGGTTGATGCAAGAACGAAATGTGACAGGAGTACGTCCTGCAGAGTAAGGTTGAGAAGCTCATTATCATTGTGTATTGGCCATTATTACAAGCTAATACTTGGTTATACAAACGGTTTACAATATTTATTAAAGCAGCAAACGATTTGTCATGATGTGCTTCATTTGTATTTAGTTAGTTTCGACACATGTATTTTTACCTTTGTGTTGTTATCGTGAAACACTTTATGTGTCAATAAATCTTGGAATATTTTGCAGGTCAGCTATGTATCAACTAGTCCAAGGACTGATTTGGACAGTTCTTCAGGGCGCATGCTTGTCAAGTCTGCACAGAGTGGTATGTTTGTTACTAACCAAAAATATGGGATTTTCAGTACAGCCAATTTCAAACCAGATGCGACAAAGTCTAAGGTATTGGACCTATATGAAAGTCTTTATCAGAAAGCCAGCCAGTTAGGTGACAAAACAGCGATCTTAGTAGGATTCGATCCTGTTATTTGGCAGAACTGGGGAAGCCAAAAACCACTAGAAGCCAGACCAACGGGAAACTATTTATTGCCAGGTACCAATAAGCTTGTAAACCAAGGACAAGATGTTCTTTTTTACATAAAGTCAAATGATAAAGAGGATACCAATAGCATGTTGAAGATCATACAAGACTCTGATATACTAGAAAAGTTAGATGTGACACACTCCAATGAATATGGAAATCACAATGTTCTTGGAGGTAAATACCGTGAAGGTTTGACAAATACGCCTTCAGTGACTGCATTAGCTGACCACATCCTTATAGATGATATAGGAAATGGCGCCAAAGGAGGGTCCTATTTACTTGCCCAGAAATTCGATGTAAACTGGACAAAATTGCAGAACGTCACAAGAGCAGCTACTATAGAGGAGATGGTAGGTCGCAAAATGTTTGACTTTGGTCTGGAGACTACCAGTAACCGGCAATGTCACGTGGTTCGTGTCAATGAAACGGACTTCGATCTACAACCAGTCAACATCATCAACAGAATCCCAAAAATATTCCGCCAAGCCTTACCTTACGGAAGTCATGGTATTGGAAAAGAACAGGGTGTATATTTTGTGGGTCTGGCTAAGTCGACAGAAGTATTTAAACAATTGCTTACAACCATGATTGGCTCTACGGGCACATGTGAGGATGCTCTTCTAGACAACTTGATTTCCACATCTGGAAGCTACTACTATGTCCCAAGCGTTGAGGAGCTGAACTGCACACAGTCTGAGAATATCAAGTTAGATATTGACCCATTTTGGAAAGTAGATACCTATAGTAGCAATCCTTATCTTTTTTATAACCACATGGACTATTTGAACCGGATGGCAGGCGACAGTCAAAACTCTTATCCCGATCCCCCTTCTGATCGGGTACTACGATTGATGAATTTTACTATATCAAAATGGAGGGAAAGTTGGTTTCAAGATATTCCAGTTCCAGATATTCCAGACTTGGCCAGAGAAAAACGGCTGACACGTCTTGGTTCCATTCAAAAACGGAAGGGATTGGCAATAAAGAAAACCCTGAGTAAGCTTGTTACAACAGATCAAATTCCAGATGAATTAAATTCTGATTTTTATGGAGTTAAGGCAGATGTATTTAACATACATCCAGACGAAATCATTGTAGGAAGGATGCCAAGAGGTTTTTCCCTTGGTCTCGGCAAAAAAGTTATGGATTATTTAACACCTGATGAAAAAATGTCATCTTTTCTCTTGGGGTTAAGTGAGGCATCTGCTGTGGGACATGTAATACCAAACCATAGTAAACTCTTAGCTGTTGGGATAGACGGGATACGCGAAAATATTGCAGGTTACCTAAATGATGTGCATGCCAAACTTGGTAACAATCAACAGCCCCCTGCAGAAAAGAAAGACCTTACGGAAAAAGAAACATTTTATCAGTCTTGTTTAAATGCACTGGAAGGCGTTTCAAAATATATTGAAAATTACGGTCAACTTGCCTTGTATTTGTCACAACAAACCGACCAATTCAACGAACGACAGAGAAACAATTTGAAATTGATACACATCCGAATGTCTCGGATAGCAAATGGAAAACCTGAAACCCTAGATGATGCGGCCCAACTTCTGTTTTCGTTCCACTGCTGTTTACATCTGATTGGACAGCCTGTTGCTGTTGGCAGAATTGATCAGCTCCTTGAACCTTTCCTGAATACCTTACATAGTGATTCCTTTTCAAAACAGGATATTATTGACTGCTTATGGATCAAGTTTGGCGAAAGAGTAATATTTGATGCCCACTTTGCTAAGGATGTTTATCGTGCAGGCAGCTGTGCTGTTCCATATACATCTGATGGTAATTTTCCCCATGGAGACTGCATTAACCAGTGGGTACAACAAATAACTGTTGGTGGATACAAACCAACTGATGATGCAACACCAATTTCAGCTTGCAACGAACTGACAACTTTATGCCTTAAAGCAGCAAGAAGGTTGCCATTGAATGCTCCCTGTCTGTCGTTGAGGGTACATAAGGGCATGGATGATTCTGTACTTAAAGAAGCTGCAAAGGCCTTGTTGAGTGGTGGTGCTCATCCGATCATTTTGCATGACGATAGACTAATACCTTCGATCCAACAAACACCGACGTTACTTAATACACCTATTCCGTTGAAAGATGCTAGAAATATGGGATGCGATGGATGTTACGAGCCAATAGTTGTTGGAAAATCAGAATTTGGTTTCACTTACCTCCCCCTTCCAAGCATTTTGGAACAAACAATTAATCATGGAAACAACTACATCAATGCTGGACCAGGGTACTTAACAGGAACCCCGTCTTCTTACATGTACTCACCAGAAGCAGACGACATACAAAGCTTTGATGAATTGAAAATGGTATTTAAAAAGCAGTTTGAAATAAATGTAAAATCAACGATGTACAGACTGTTGCAAAACTATGGAAACATTGGAAAGTTCTGTCCTGGCCCCCTTTTGTCTACGTTAGTTGATGGGTGTATGGAGACAGGAAGGGACATTTACAGAGGCGGGGCAAAATATCACTTCATTGCCTGCATGTTTATAGGGTTTTCCAATTGTGTTGATTCATTATATTCAATCAAGAAGTTATGTTTTGATAGAGAAAGTGCCTGTGTTCCTTTAAAGGATTTGCGCCTAGCTCTGTTGAATGATTGGGGATATACTATGATCCCTCATTTCGCAGATGAAAGAACAAGCAAAGTTCAGTTGGAGGAAATAAGCTATTACTACAAAAAGTTGAGGGAACAATCCCTTGCATTTCCAAAGTTTGGAACAGATGCCGGAATGAAAGATGAAGACTTAAAGGAATTGACAAAGTGGTTAGCAGACCTGACAGTTAACACATTCGGGTCAGTGGTAAAGTCGACAGATCCAGAAGATTCTTTCAATCAGCTTATGAACACACTAAAACAAGAATTTTCTACAGAACAAGAACCATTTGATATCATATTCACACCTGGAAGTGGCACCTTTGAGGGGTATGTAGGCTGGGGATTAGGATTGGGAGCATCAGCAGACGGCAGACGAAAAGCCATGCCAATAGCATCGGACTTCAGTTCTGCTCCAGCAATACAAGATGGTCCACCAGTTCCATCTGAAAACAGTATGAGGTATGACATTAAGTAGGCTTCACATATGCACTCCTAGTGAAATTTGTGTTTGTCGATTGTGGTTTTACCTAACCATCAGTTAAAAAAGCAAATCTAAATACAGACTTTTGACTTTTGCTCTTCCACATATAACATGAACGGCAGTAATGATGCATATATTATCTACTATAAATTGACGCGGTTATGTTTTTTGTATTGTTTTTCTTTTTTCTTTTTCTTTTTTAGAGAGGGGTATTACAATCAATATATTTTCATCAATATAATCAATATAATCATTATTCATTCAATATAAGATAAGAAAAATACAGGAAAGTAACATAAACTGCAGTAAGTACAAAGGGGACAGTCACATAAAGGCCTTCAACAAACTACATTTCTCAATGTTTCCAATATTTTTTTCAACTTGAATGACAAAATATCTAACATGAGTCAAACAGGCATCTTCAACGAGAAATATTGTACAAAAAATGATAACTGAAACTATAAAAGCGTTGTTCCTTTGCTTGTTTTTACCATGTACTAAGTATTTGTAGAGACTTTGTCTCATGTGCATTTACTCCATATCCTTCTAGTCACCATGGGAATAAAAATGTTGTGCACCTGGTTTTATTGATGTCCCTGTCACTCAGTTACCAATTTAATGTTTTGGGTGTAGACCATCGTCTATGTTACTGTTTCTATATCTTATTCATTGTGTTTATCATCAAATCGATTTCCATTTGTTAAATTACACACTAAAGTTAAAATTAACAAACTTTTAAATGCCCCCCCCCCCACAAAAGTGTTATTTTTCGTGACAAAATAACCAGCAAAAATTACTAAGATGAAAGACAAATTTTTGTCTGGTTTTTGTTTCTTTTTTTTATTATTTGAATCATCTTTAACGTTTATTTTACTTTAGTGAGCCCTCTTTATTTTGTTTTGTCCCTTGGTTTGAAGTGTCGATTTGAATTTAATTTCATGATTATCATTTTTAATACTTTTTTATTGATAGCATTACTATTGATTTATATTAGTTATCACGGTGATATTTGTATGATGATCGCATTTTATTTTCAGTGCACTGCAAAGTTGGAATATCGACGCCATCAATAACGGGTTCCCAAATGGAGCAGAAATAGATCTGAATATTCACGAAAATTTTCCTGAAGACCAGCTTTTTCAAGTTTTGAAGAATTATGCCCAGGGGCAAAATATTGGTGGTAACGTATTGACGTGTAAGTAAAACTATTTCAAGCGGTCTAAGTTAATTGGAATGTGTTTTCTCTAATTCTTGTTCAAAATAAATACTTTCCAAATAATGTAAAATGAAATCAATAATCAACATGTTTAGAAATTGATCTAACTTGCTGATTGATCAATCAGTGTCAGTTTCTAGAAATAGTGCAACCGGATGTTGATGAAATAACACCTGCATCATTGCCCAAACAAAATTTTTTTTCACCAAATCACTTTCAAATCGCCTTCAAATCACATCTAAATCGTGTATACACAATTTGTTAAGATGATTTCATCACGATTTATCTATCAAATCTGAGTGAAATCATAACACAAGCATCAACTGAAAGTGGTGTCATAACGATTTGGTCCAGGTCATAATTTGATAATCATTTAGTCCTGATTTAGTAGTGATTTGATATCTTATCCAAAAATGCATAATGATTTCAACATGATTTGATAACTTAAATGTTGGAACATCCTGGTTTGATAACAATTTGATAACTTGTACGTTTTCAAAAACGATTTGGTAACAATTTTGTGACTTATTCATTACTGAGAGATGATTTTGTTATGATTTTATACTCTCTGAGAGATGATTTTGTAACGATTTTATACTCTAATGATTTACACGGTCATATAAAATCTTTTCCCAGATGCATTTAACACATGTTTTATGCTTTCTTGCAAGCATTTAAATGATTTGATTGAAATGTAACGTGATCATGTTTGAAAAAGAAAAATTGGACCATTTCCTGTTTACTTTTGTCTTGTTTGGATGTAAAAGTGTGAAGGGCAAAGATGGTGCATCATAATAGGTGCCAGTAATTAAGATATGAATATATGATTTGTTTTCCTTGTGAATTCACATAATATATTCAGTTTGTTTTAAAGGATTATTAAAGAAAAATATGATTTTGATATCATATTTTAAAGGTAAGAAAATATCTTTTAATACTGAAGGAATTTTAATTATAGTTTGTACAACTGGTATTGGAAATAGATTCTGTTGAAAAACAATGATATGAATACAAAGATTTATATTTGTCAATTTTTCTTTTTTTGAACGTCGAAATGAATTGAAATTTGAGCTATGTTTTAATTGTTGTAAAGATTCAATACATGTAAATCAAAAGCTGGTACACTCAACTAACTAGGCTATTGACACTGACTGATAACACAGGAGTCAAGAAAAATAGTCACTTTGACAAATTAATGCCTGTACATTTCTCCAATACCCTATTCTTTAAATGGTAGTGATTTGATTGTGATTCAGTAACAATTTTATTCAGATTTGTTTCTGATTCTGTTCAGATTTGAATCAGATTTGTTAATGATTTAGTTGTGATTTCATATTGATTCTGTTCATGATTTTGTTCTGATTTCATAGTGATTTGATTGTGATTTCATTGTGATAAAATTTCCCATGCAAATGAGCTATCAAATCGTGTCGACTAAATGCCTCCCAAATCATGATTTCAAAATGATTTAGTAACATGATTTTATACACTGTTTTTTTCGTTTGGGTGTCTAGCGAACTGGTTTTTGTATTTTATGACTAAGATATCTCAATTTATTGATAATATGACATTTTTATAAAACTTTCAATTAAAGGCGCAATGATATACACAGCAACAATGATAGCAACAAAATGGCAGCATACTTGAGACTGGAGACTACGAAGATCGCTTTACGTCAAATAAATTGAGTTGGAATTAAAGAAAAAATCTCTAACATTGTTTTCCGGTTTATTACGATAATTTCTCACATCTCGATAGTTAAATTTTCACATTTTAAAGTTCTCGGATAAACCTCGAACTTTAAAATGTGAAAATTTAACTATCTCGATGTGAGAAATAAACGTAATAAACTGGAAACGACGTTAGAGACTATATTTCTCTTATTCGTCTTCATATTTTACACTTCCGAAGCCGTGTTAGAAAATAATCGTAATTAACAAGTGGACAGATTTGTTCTCAGTTGGTGAATGGTCAATTACGTATGTGTCTCGTGTCAGTTTCTAAAAATAGTGCGACCGGAAAATGATTACCTTGTCCCTGCAAACGAATACCGAAGCAGCAAAAACGTGAGAGAAATGGAAAATTCTAAAATCAATATAAAAATGCAAGGCAATTTAGATTTAAATATGACACACAAAGACAAAATACATAAAAAAATGTAAATAAACCAAAATGAACAAGAACGCCACAATACTAAAGGGCTGGCACATTATTTCTTGTCATTTTATTACTAAAACAACCCGATCTACACGTTTATTTAAATACGACATATTCATTCAAAATACCAACTAGATTTCCTGCTTAATGAATGGCGCATTCATACAAATAGCAACAATTGTTGAAACGAAATGGAGNGAGCAGAAATAGATCTGAATATTCACGAAAATTTTCCTGAAGACCAGCTTTTTCAAGTTTTGAAGAATTATGCCCAGGGGCAAAATATTGGTGGTAACGTATTGACGTGTAAGTAAAACTATTTCAAGTGGTCTGTGTTAATTGGAATGTGTTTTCTCTAATTCTTGTTCAAAATAGATACTTCCCAAATAATGTTACATGAAATCAATAATCAACATGTTTAGAAATTGATCTCACTTGCTGATTGGTCAATCAGTGTCAGTTTCTAGAATTAGTGCAACCGGATGTTGATGAAATTAACACCTGCAAAATTGTCTAGCTAACTGGTTTTTGCATTTTTATGACTAAGATATCTCAATTTATTGATAATATGACATTTTTATAAAAAGTATTACACTTAACAACGCTTTCAATTAAAGGCGCAATGATACACACAGTAACTATGATAGCAACAAAATGGCGGCATACTTGAGACTGGAGACTACGGAGATCGCTTTACGTCAAATAAATTGAGTTGGAATTAAAGAAAAAATCTCTAACATTGTTTTTCGGTTTATTACGATAATTTCTCAAATCTCGATAGTTAAATTTTCACATTTTAAAGTTCTCGGATAAACCTCGAACTTTAAAATGTGAAAATTTAACTATCTTTAACTATCTCGATGTGAGAAATAAACGTAATTAACTGGAAACAATGTTAGAGACTATATTTCTCTTATTCGTCTTCATATTTTACACTTCCGAAGCCGTGTTAGAAAATAATCGTAACTAACATGTGGACAGATTTGTTCTCAGTTGGTGAATGGTCAATTACGTATGTGTCTCGTGTCAGTTTCTAAAAATAGTGCGACCGAAAAATGATTACCTTGTCCCGGCAAACGAATACCGAAGCAGCAAAAACGTGAGAGAAATGAAAAATTCTAAAATCAATATAAAAAAATGCAAGGCAATTCAGATTTAAATATGACAAAGACAAAATACAAAAAAAAATGTAAATAAACCAAAATGAACAAGAACGCCACAATACTAAAGGGCTGGCACCGAGGCTGGCACATTATTTCTTGTCATTATATTACTAAAACAACCCGATCTACACGTTTATTTAAATACGACATATTCATTCAAAATACCAACTAGATTTCCTGCTTAATGAATGGCGCATTCATACAAATAGCAACAATTGTTGAAACGAAATGGAGAAACTTTAGAATGACCACTTCGTGTCTCACTTGACGACCAAAATAATTGAATTAAAGAAACAATCTCTTACAATCTCTTGTTTACAATAATAAAATACCGAAGTTACTGTTAATTTTTGGTCTGCATATGCGCATTTCGAAAACTTATATCTCTTCAATGCAGATAAAATCAAGACATTTGGAAGTCCATAAACCGAAATACGTGTAAAGCTGATAGAGAACAAATACTAGTAACCAAAAGGATCTAAATAGAAAAGCCAAAAAACAGCTAAGGACAGAGCTATGCATGAGGGAAATACTCCAACTGATTGCGATAATTTCTCAAATCTCTAGTCAATTCTTACTATTTTTAACAATTTTAGTAATTTGTTGGTGTGATTTAAAAATAAATTAACAGTAACCTCGGTATTTTGTTATTGGTATAGTTCTGCAGCAAAAAAAGATTTTTCAAACTTGGTTTTGTCCACAAACCAACCAATCAAAGTCCTTTGAATGGTCCTAAAATGGTTTTTGAACATCAACCTGTCATGACCTGGTTCTACCACCTAAAATATCTACATTGAATTTGTTAATCACTCAAAAGATTTCAGTAAATGTAAGAATAATAAATTCCCTTCACACCATTCAATATCCTTAAAATAACAAAATATCGAAGTTACTGTGAATTTTGTTTCTGCATATGCGCATTTGGACAACTTATGTCTCTTCAGTGCAGATAAAATCAAAATATTTGGAAGTCTATAAACCGAAATGATGAATTTTTCAAATAATTTCATTCAAAGACTCCTTTATTTTTCAGAGACAGTATTCAACTTTGATACAATTTCGGAGTTCTAAAAACTATACTTGGTTTTTTCCCGAGTTTGTTTCATAATATTCCAATTTTGTTATATTTCCTGAAATTTTCAAAAACTACTTTGGAAATTTTACATAGCTGGTATATATAAAACAAAAATAGTTATATTCTAAAATTGTAAATAATCAGTTCCATGATCAACGATAATTATTTTCTGTATCAAACGTGAGGTGCAAGGATTGCTGTAGTTACCGAATCGTCGTTGTTCTAGTTTTATTTTGCTACAACTAAAGTGGATTTGTTTTTTTTTTCAGTCACATGTGCAGATGTTCAGACATACGAGGAGGCCATTAAGTTCCCGGAGAAGTATGATCTTATTCGTGTTCGGACCGGAGGTTGGACAGAATTCTTCCAAACGTTTTACAATGCACATAAACAACAACACATCAGACGACCATATTACTCGCCTGATGCCACTTAACTTGACTAAAAACACAAAAAGCTATATATAGTAGATTACTCATTAGCATTATATGTTGAACTAAATAATTTTGATTATATATATTTGTGTATTGCATATTCATAATTGGAATCGAAACACCATGAAAACAGTTCAGGTTAGAAGGGTGATCGAATTATCGAAGTCGATCTATGTTCGGACCGACGCATTTCATTTGCGCCCAAATGAAATACCCCTACTTTTTAAAATGGTCCCTCTGTTCAAGTCTAAACGGGCGCATTAAAGTTGTGTCCTTTCCAACAATATTGAAAGAGCTATAGTGTATTTGTTATATTGAAATTAGACTTGTATTCAAATTAGAATTATATACATCTCGTCAGTGCAACTCGGATCTAAAAATTGGAAAACCGCTGCACTAACCGAGTTGCACTGACGAGATGTAAATTCATCGAAATAGGGCCGTATATGCAACAGTGAAATTCAAATGAAGTGTTGCGTGTCACTCAAATTGTAGTGGTCAAATTCCTCAGTGGAAAGATGTTCTCGATAATATCACATCCTAAGACTTTAACTCAGCTGGGCTTTGACTTCAGACGCATATATATATATATATAATTGGGCTGATTGGTCAGACGTGATTGTCAAGTAAAAAAAAATGTCGTGATCAGTATAACACAAGTTAGGCAGATTAAATATATGATTATAGCTTTAAATATATAAAATTCGAATGTCAGGCATGTTGGTGCGGTCACCCCGTGTTTAAAGCGTTCGCTCGGAGATTCTAAGATACTGCACTGAGGAGGCATTAGTTGTCGAAATAGCTATTTGCAGTATTTAAATGCACATGAAACACCACAATTTATTCACGACAGGGAATTAAGTATGCGATGTTTTAACTTTGCTTTTCAATCTACCGTTGACAGACAATACCCGCTGAGGTAAGATCTATCTGTTTATCGAATCTTTGCTTGTCCTTACCACAGACGAATATATAATTGATATTTGAGGGCTTCTATAAGCAAAATGGAGTCACTGATGCGGGATCCATGTTTGTCGACGATCCCTCATCCATAAAGACATTTGTGTAGCATTCTTCAACATATAGCAATTAATTCCGCTCAAACCGGTACTAGGGGTCGTGAAGAACTTACTTTTAGACATGGGCAAAGCCCATTGAGGGTGGTAAAGGGCTATTTTCGTACAACATACGCGACCATTTTTATTTTGCGTACATTCGAATCGAAACATAGTTACGTCTTTCAATGTGCACGCCAATTTCGATTTTTAAGGGCTATTTTCGTACATCGTGCAGGTCATTTTTTATTTTTCGTACATCGTACGCGGAACCCCCCTTTAGGACCCTCCCCCTCATTGTTGATGACCTCATAGTGAATTCAAGTTGAAGAACAACAATAAAAGCGTTGTTACATTATTTTGTTCTACCGTATAGTTTTACAGACTTTGTCTAGTGTGCATTTACTCTATATCCTTTCATGTTTATTGTGAATTTATTGACAAAAGATGTCACAGTTTAATAACTGAATGCATTATTTTGAAGTTTCATTGGGATATGAAAGGGTTGACCGAAGCACATTTTTAACGTAAACACGTGGTCAAATGTGTTTCATGGGAATTGCAAGTTCACATTGATATGCCACGTGATCGATGTTCACCTACCAAACTTGCGGAATTCAAATGAATATTCATGAAATGTAATTAATACTGTTGTAGATTGCTACCCTGCTAATGTGTGTGTATTAATAATTATTTGAAGTATTATCTATTTTGCTTGCCTCTCTGTTATAACTTTGCAAATAAAAAATAATTTCAGAAAGTGTTGGTAAATGCTCGACCTGACTCTAAAGGAGATCTGCTTAAAACAATACAGTTGAATTACATTTGAATAAGACTATTGAAATCCAGTTTGAGTAGAAAGATACAAATATTAAAAAGAAAAATTTTGTAAATAAAAAAGAAAGAATATTGAAACAAATTACTACCAACCACACTATATGTGTATTAATTTGCTAGTGCTGGTACAAAGTCCGGGTATCCCGGGTTTCTTTCCTTATTTACGTTTGTCTTTCGTTTGTGTTTTTCTAGTGCAGCCCCCAAGTGGATTGTGGCCTGTGATTTTATTTTCGGCTATTATAGGTGTTTTCTGTTATCTTTTCTGTTTAATTTGAAAGGAAAGGTATGCTACGATGGAAAACAGGTGTGCACTATGCTTGATGATTTTAATAGTTGGAATTCCAATGGGCACGAATTGTGCTCCTGTGCTGGCAGACTTGTTTTAATATTTCTACGAGACTAAATTTCTTCAGGTACTCGGAAAAGATCACGTGGTTTGTTTGTCAATAAAAACGGCATGAAACAAACAAAAAAAAAACAAAAACAAAAACAAAAAACACAGGACTAAATGTTGCATGGTTTGCTTACACACGAAATTCCTACAAACGAGAGCGTTGGTTAGAAATATTACATGGACAAAATCAGCTCAAATTTATCATGAATGTTTTGTAACTTGGAGAAGCAAAGATTGGCCATATGCAAGATCGAAATAACTGCACATTTTATTATCTAAAATTAATTGTTTGGTTGTTAATTAAGAGAGGATCTCAATCATGTCATCGTTAGAATTTACATTGTCAAAGACAATAAAACTAAGAGAAAGTCTTATATTGGAGGGTCCAGATGGATTTCGGGGGTTGGAACATCTCTGGAAAATTTTAATTTCGCGCAGAATTTGGGCAAAAACTAACAAAAACTGACAAACAATCGACTGGAATCCTCCTTTCTTAAAGCTCTTCGTAAGCTAATCCCCCTTTTTTCAAAGGCTGGATCCGCCTGTGTGTCTTCTTTTTCCGGTTCTCCATTACGCTATTCGTTCTCTGCGTACTATTCAACTTTTAAAAATAAAGTTATGCTATTCCACTTTGTAGAGCGAATTATTGGATACTGTCATGACAAAACATTCTCAACAATGTAGCAATCAAAATTATCTTGATTCGCGATTTCAAATCCATAGTATACAAGAATGAATAAATATCTACAGTATGAAATAATTCGCTTCCAAATCTTGCCTTTAGAAAAGGGAAGATTCTTCCATAAATGATGGTTTGCAGTGTAAGATGATCCGTGTAAGATCGATGCACGCGACCTCATCTTGCACGGGTAAATGACCAACCATAAGTGTTCATTCTTGATTCTTGTGATAAAACAAGACGTCACAATGTAAAGTGTACTCAAATGGCGACGACTTTGTGCAATATAGGTTTGCGTGTGTTTCTTTTCGTATTTTACGGAAGAAATAGGAACTTGCATTCGATCAAAATCAAAGATCGGGATATCTTTCACTCGTGTAAGAAACTAGACGTCTTTTCATCTCGTTTCGCTACGCTCAACTTGACTCGAGAAAAGACGCAACTAGTGAAAAATACCCCGATCTTTAATTTGACCTTATGCAAAATTACCAACCCTTGAATGAGTTCTTCTCCGAGTCTTCCCTAATCCCCCTTTTATCAAAAGCTGGGTCCGCCTGTGCGTCTTCTTTTTCCGGTTCTCAATTACGCTATTCTTTCTCTGCGTACTATTCACCTTTTAAAAATAAAGTTATGCTATTCCACTTTCTGAAGCGAATTATTGGATACTGTCATAACAAAACATTCTCAATAATGTAGCAATCAAAATTATCTTGATTCGCGATTTCAAATCCATAGTATACAAGAGTGAATACATATCTACAGTATGCAATAATTCGCTTCCAACTCCTGCCTTCAGAAAAGGGAAGAGTCTTACATAACACGCAATTACCAGCCCTTGAAAGAGTTCCTCTCCGAGTCTTCCCTATAAATATACAGCTCTATTCACAAGACATTGGGAATCCTGTTTCCTGGCATATCCGTTAATTAGGGAGTCGCAAAGCCAACGTTTACAGATTACATATGATCATCGGCCTGTACAACAGGAAATAATGGCTGCAAGCGCTACAGAATGCTCTACGGTAGTAAAGATTATAGGAGACTGGATGTTCGTTTTGTAGAGCGTATATAAAATAAGACATGCAGATTACTGTCCTGGTACAAACAGAACAGATGAAAAACTAACGACAGTTCCTCGTACAAATAATTAATCATTAAGCTGTTAATTTTATGATCATTACTAAATAATCTCTCTCACTATAGGGCCTGTAAGTCTCGTACAATTTTGGAACTTCCGGGATCAAAAATTGCACCGAGAAACTACATTTTAAACAAGGATATCGTTTCAAACAAAAAATTGAAGGTCGTAATCGTTAGACGTCATGTTTTGGCGGGAAGTGTTTTCAAATTGCCTGTTTATCGTGGACAGACCCTATTGATTAAGTTCAAGATTAAATGGATTTGTGGTAAAGAGGAAATGTCTGCTAGTCAGCCTGTAACAAATGACTTCGTATTTTCCTACCATTGTATTTTTTCGATTTTTTTGAGGGGCCAATTTTAAGTGTAAAAATAGTGTCCTGTGAAAAAGTCAGTTCCTGTTAAATATTGCACTGGAAAATCCAAGACTATACTAAAAAAGTAACTTCATGATCATCCATGCGTTTCATCGCACACCTACTTTATGATAAAATACAGTTGTAATGGGCACACTATTTTACGGTGGACACTATTTAATCCTACACGAAATCTCTCGGATAAGCATAACTTGTTTACGTGTATTGCACTTGAAACTATGAATACATGACGGAAACACAAGTAATTCATATATGACGGCTATTGATATATGGATAAAAAGGCATGATTTAATAGCTCATTTGCATTTTGGTTATTGACCGAGGAGTACTCTGGCTTGAAGTGAAAGGCTTATTTAAGATAAAATTAAATATTCAACAAAGAAGGCAATACAAGAAAGTAATTTGTCATGTTTTACTACTCAGATCCCTTGAAAATCATTTATTATACGCAAATTTCGATACATTTACAAATCACGAACCTTTTAGAAAGTGCACTTAGGTGTTTGACAGACACTAATGTTTATAGTAAAAAATTGTATAGTGAGAAACAAATCCTAAATCTGTCGATGCGATTGCTTCTCTCTCTGCTGGAGTTTTGTCTTTATCTAGTCATGACCAATAAATATACAATCATGAGTAAGATCAAGATGGAATAGTAAAAACATAAATATATCTTGTCTAATGCGTCTATAAAATCTTTAAATGTAGCTTTGTCATCGGCATTTTTCGCATCTGATATCAAGCATACCAATCTTTTTCTCAATATCGTAAATACCATACTCCGTTTCCATCCATACACTTCCAAATGGTCACGTCTGTTCCCCATTTTAATGTTCACGATATTGCAAATGGTGATAGCAGCACTTGTTATAAACAACAAAACTATGAAAATAAACAGAAATGACATTGGATCTGAAGTTGCTGGTATTTTATCCGATATCATTGTTAGGAACACTACATACGACAATAAAATGGTCATTCCAAACGACAGGCGTTCTCCGCAGTCTATTGGTAACATAAATACTAAAGGGTTCAGCAAAGAGAGGACTGCAGTTGGTGTAAATATTAAAATGTTGTAATATAGTGGTTGCCGATTGATTTTCAGTGTAACATTGAAACCATCGCCGCCTTCATACTCCACTGAACTTTGTAAAAGTCTCCAGTCGTTGTTATCACTAAAATGCCAAAGAACTGCTGACTTATAAACCGGTATTAGATTTAGGGAATGGGAATATCCCCATCCAGAAAAATGCAATGTGCAGGAATGGGAATCGAATGGAAATTGCATGATGTTAGCGGCACATCGCGCGTTAAATATACTTCCAGGAGTCCATCTCAGTTTTCCATCGTGGTCTATCTTCACATTGAAAGGAGCATTGGTACCAAGAGGTGCTAGTTTGTGTGCACTATTGACAAGTACAACGTTTGGTGTCCATACCTTGTTATGAGATATTGTAATTCTGTCAAGTCCATTGTAGCTATGTGGCTCCCATGTCAAATACCTGTCCTTCCAATAAAATGATACTGCTCCCATCAAAGATAAGATTCCGTCCACTGCCTCAAAACTGTTTATAGAAAACAAATGAAAGTTAACTCTAATGTCCAAAGCGTTCTCATCATTTAATATTGGGAGAACATCTGTTTTGTATAAATTGAAAAGATCGTCGTGCAGTTTGTAATAGTTAGATACATTCTCTGCAGCAACCAATTTTATTCCATACAAAATAAATACCAATTTGATTTTTTCCATATTTTTGCATTGCCAGCAGAGAAACAGTGAGGCTTTCATGAAGTTTTAAAAATCATAAATAGACTGCTTCTATTGAACCATTATCTCAGTAATTTCATGTTTTGTGTACTCATGAAAACGTCCCGATGATATAGGATATATTTTCTATAGATGTATTTAGATGAACTGCTCTTTATATTTTCTATAGATGTATTTAGATGAACTGCTCTTGTAAACATTGGTCCATTATAAGGGCGTAATGGTTAAATGTTTTAAGTTTACTCATACAATTTAGTTGAAATGGGTTGCAAGTAAAAAAAAAAAAAAAATCCAATCAGATAGCAGCATTAAAACAAAAAAAAATGTTTCAATTTAAAAATTTAAACATGAGATAAATGGAGACTTGGGATGTAAGCATACAAAATATTGTGAGAGAGCGAATCTTAATCGAAATAAACGTCGTTGTCGACAAATCCACTCTGTTGACATTTTTCTTGCATTGATTCTCATCCAGTACGTATTAACAAATGGTGTCGAAACTTCCTTTCTTGTTCAGCACAGAATCATTTTTTTAAAAAAGCAACCCAAAAAGTATTGACTTATTTATTCTTATTAGCTCACCTGGCTATGCCAGGGTGAGATTTTGCCATCACTCGGCGTCCGTCGTCCATCCGTCGTAAACTTTTCTTTTAAAATCATCTCCTGTGAAACCACAGAGCCAATTTAATCCAAACTTGGCCTGGATCATCACCAGGGTATGTAGTTTAAAAAAAAATGTGTTCGGCCAAACAACATGGCCACTGTTACTAAAAATAGAACATAGGGGTAAATTGCTGTTTTTTGGCAAATAACTCGAAAACCGTTGCAGATATCAAACATCTGACGGAGTAAAATTGTTCAGAATGCGGAGATCTATCTGCTCTGCAATTTTGAAGAAAATCGGAAAACCCGCCTTAGAGTTATAGCCCCTTTTCCGTAAATATATCAATATCATGCATTTTTTATTTTTAATTTCAAAAACTGCAACAGATAGAGGTGAAGTGTAAATTGAAAAAAATGTTCAGCATATCAAGATCTACATACTCTGAAATTTTGAAGAAAATCCAAAGGCCTGTGTAGGAGTTATTGATTGATTTTCACCATTTTTTTTATTGGCTATTTCCCTTAAAATTCTGTGTTCAAATCTTCTTTGGTCAACTTTTCTCTTTTAAGCTTTAGATACATCGGCAAACGAATACCGAAGAAAGAACGAGGAAAGGGGAAATTCTAAAAGCATAAATCCAAAAGCACGGCAATTCACAGCAACACGAATTGAGACAGTATGACAAAGACAAAACAAATAAACAAAAAGAACAAGAACGTCACAAAACTAAAGCACTAGCAATGTGAACCCCTATAAAAACTGATGTATCATCAGGTGCTCCGGAAGGGTAAGGATGATCTGCCCCACGCATGGCACCCGTCACACAGCCAGCTGGAATATAGTGTTGGAAGATCAGTTTGGTGACTGGTTGGTTTATGTCATTTTCTAACCCGTAGACTAAACCAATTAAAATCCATGGTACGTTGTACTTCTCTAACCCTCAAACAGTACCTAGGTAAAAGTTTGAAAGGCTTCTGTGAATATATTAAGTAATTTGACAATAACAAGGACAAGTCGGTACCACAAACATTACCAACGAAGACAAAACTAAAAGGTGACAGGTTGATATATAAGACAACATAAAAAACTAAAGCACTGACAGTGTGAACTCCCACATAAAACCGAGAGTATCATCAGGTGTTCCGGAAGGGTAAGCATGATCTGCTCCACGCGTGGCACCCGTCACACTGCCAGTGAAAAGTCCGGTTTTGTCACAGTCGGTGTTAGTCAGTCCGGTAATAAACTCTGGATCTACCCAAAGATATCTGTTCTCATTTGTGAAACCGAAACATTATAATGGTCTGTCAAATCGTGGTGACGACCGTAAAACTTCTATAGTGACAATTGCAACAGTGACTGAACATACCCTTGATGTATGAGTTTTTGAGACAGTAATTTCGCTCTGTTGACAAAATCGCTGTACAAACTACAGGCACGGCAATAGCGAATGAGTTGTGAAATGTACACGCCATATTCCGCAGAAGTGGGAATATTACTGCTTCACTATTTTGAAAGTCGATATCATCACGCGTATCGTAAAGTTTTGTTTTTAGACGTCCAGAGTTGTCAATGTAGAGGTATAGGTCCAGGTATGATGCTGATGATGGTGTATCAGTGGTCTCTTTAATTTCTAGTTCATTTGGGAGAAATTAGATTTAATTAGAGAAATTCCCTGCTATAGCTTCGTTAAAACAATTATTTTTATTTATAATTAAGAGCAAAAACAGTGTATTTATACAAATTTTTACAATTTTTTGCAAAAATACTTCCTTTATCTTCACCTTATTTCTTGTTACAATTATTTTTCTATATAATGTATTTTTGTCATTCAGGGGTGTATTTGATTGGCCACTGTACTATATACTTTGCTGACATGACTTATCAAGCAGTTTCTTGGCCTCATAGCCTGCATAATTTTTTATGTTTAATAAAGCCTTTAATGATCAAGTGATGAAATTAACCTTAGAACCACATATGGATTTGAATACTACATGGCATGTATGGTGCTATGAGGTGCTGACTAAGTATTGCGACTTTGGTTCCTATATATCATCCAACATGGCCATCTGCGGGGAACTTAATCTATTATTGGACTGTATGGAAAGAGCTCATAAAGAATTTTTTTTTATCTGAAACAACTTTGCTAGTTAGAATAAAACTTAATCACAATGCATCTGAGATGGTCCCCTTCAAAACAGACGTCCCTCAAGTCTGCACCTTATGCAAATTGGCTACCAATGGGAAACATAGTTTAAAATTGGAGTACATTAATTAAAAGATCTTCTTCTTTAAAACCATTTGGCCAATTGGAAATAAACTTTGGCGCAACACTTAATTTTCTTTAAAATTATGTCCTGCAGATCCATCCCTTATCCAAGATGGCAGGCAATAGGGAAAATAGTTTGATCATATAACATAAATGTTTGTTTACATAGTTTGAAAATGAGACCCTTTAACATAGAAGTTTATTTGAATTTATGTATTGACCATGGTCCAGGTGAGCGATACAGGCTCTTGAGAGCCTGTTGTATAAAAATCACAATCATATCTTGCGTTAATTTGAAAATCGCTAGTTACATATCACTCGATCTGACAACAATACTGCTTTAAGTACATAATATGGTTATACATACAGATAGTCTTCAAAATAAAAAAAATACAAATGATATATACACAGTTAACGTCTGCATATGCCCTCCGATGATATGGAATTGAACTCCAAATGCAAGGATATATTTATACAATTATAAGAAACAAGAGTGGACCCTAAAAGATGTCTCGCCCGTCCCTGCTTGTCACTAAAACAGTCATGTACTACTCAAGAGCAACCTACAAGTCAAATATTATTACCATACCACTTACAGTTATTAAGAAAATATTCTAATAAAACACTCAATTTTGTTCACTAGACCATGAAAATGAGGTCAAGGACAAAAGCCATATGACAGACTGACATGTACTAACCAAGACCAAGCTATATACCAAATATCATTGACCTATGGCTTGTA
>MJUU01028657.1:60121-86581 GCA_002080025.1 Modiolus philippinarum
ATCGATCAGATATTGCGTAACATCTAGAAATAATCAAAAACGAGAAGAACAAGTTTGATATTAACAATTAAGCATGGATAGGAAAATGTTCATATATGACATGTTAGGAACAGGATTACAAGTTAGAAAAAGGTTCTGTCCGACTGATGCTCAAAATATATGCACTACGAAGAACAGTCCCTGAACTTGAAGTGGTGGTCTGACAATTCGATATGTTGAATAAGTATTTGAATTTGAATTTGTTGAATGAAAAGAAAGATACTTAAACAGATACAGGGTTTACCAAACAGTGTTCATACTTCTTGAAACTATGCCCATAAAAATGATGATTGAAAGAAATATATTAGTATTCTTCATGAGTAAAGCCAGGATTCCACTAAGTGCTAAATTTGAACTGTCAGAGAGACAAAATTTTATAACAAGGGCAAGACAGTAATTGGAAAAATATAACCCGGAACAGCCTACATCATATTAACAACATCCAATAGCAAGAAAAAGCAATATGCAGCATCTGCAAGTATCAAAAACATGTAACATCTTCGGCCCATTATATTAAGGAATCCATTTGTAATGACAATATTGCAATAAAAGATGGAGAGGTCAAAGTCCGACTAGTTTGCAAACATACATGGTCCAAGCCAAGAAAGCAAATTAGGATAAAAACAGTAATCACTATGAGGTTTATCTAAAATTAAAGAAGAAACACAGGAGTACTCTACTGAGCTCCAAGATCCACGGCATCCCAAGAAAGAAGGCAATATTGAAAAGATCAAGGAGAGCCTATATGAAAAACTTGCTACAGACAATTTAAATATGTTTTACCAACTTGTCCAGGACTGTACTCATAATAGAATTACTTATAGCTTGAAATTTAGGAGGAGAATTTAATGAGACATTGAATGATTGACTAGGAAGTGCTGGTTTGATATGCATAAACATTTTGAAACATTCATGAAAAGTTCGATTTTAGTCCATTCAGTGGATATTCTACTAGGCCCAATATTAAACCAAGGAATAGGCACCGGTCACTAGTAAGGATACCAATAAATAATATCCATTCCGTATTTTGTTCTCGTGACAATTTGCTTAGATCCCATATTGAACTTAACTCAACCATACGGCCATATTAAATGAAGGTAAGCATCAGCAACGCCTATCCAGGTCTTGTTTCAGCTTTACAACATATTTCACAAGTATTGTTATGTATCCCCAGATCCTTTGAAATGAAGTAACACTGGGGGTGTTATTTGGATGACGGACCTGCACCAAAGTAGCAACTAACATTTGGTCAGCACCTCATAAGCAACATTTTTGTTATAAAATCGTGCAAAAACTTTACAGGACTTAAAAATGTGATGGACGACAGACGGCAACGAGACGGAGAGAAACAGGTGGAACAAAATATCACACGACTCTCTAGGTCAGGTGAAAATACATAGAGCCTTTCAAGCCTGTTTCGCTCACTAGGACAATAACTGATACATATAGTCAAATAAAGTTCAAACTATGTTAAGACACATTTATGTTATATGGTTTTCCCTACTGCCTGCCATCTTGGATAAGAAATGGATCTGCAGGACACAATTTAAAGAGAACTGTTGTGCCAAAGCTTATTTCCAACTTGCCAAATGGGTTCAGAAGAGAAGATCTTAGAAGTACTCCAAAATTTATTCCAAGGTGAAGACTTGAAAGCCATCTGTTTTGAAGGTAACCATTTCGGAAACAAGTTTTGTTCTAATTAACCTAGTTGTTTCAGAGGAAAATATCTCTGAGTTATCTTTCCGTAAGGTATTATGTTTAAATGTTCACAGCTAGCCCCCTATTTTGAATGAGAGACTGGCAGAAAAGTATCAATACTTGATCAGCACGTCCTAGGTAATATTCATGCCATGTTTGTTTTGTTTCTCTAGAAGAAAATTTTTATATGCATTTCCCATATGTTTAACTAAGTTCTCCACTGGCGGCCATCTTGGAAGACGGATTGGCACCAAAATAACAAGACTCGGTAAGCACCTCACATATGTTTTTTTTTTAAATCCATTCAGCCATTCGCTAGAAGATCTATGTGTACATTTCCCATAGGTGTCATTTTTAACTAAGCATGTTCAATGACGGATCTGCACATAAGTAACAACACTTTGTCAGCACCTTACAAGTATCATTCATACCATGCTTGATTTAAATCCATTCAACAGTTCTATACAAGATCTGTGTATGCATTTTTCAGTAGGGTCCAATGTAAAACTAGTTTCGCCGTTGGAAGCCGTAACTGATGAAGGATCTGCAGGATAGTAACAACACTTTATCATTGCCTCATAGGCACGATTCATGCAATATTTGATTTAAATTCATTCAGCAGTTATCTAGAAGATCTTTGTATGCATCTCCACAGGTCTAATGATATAATAATTTTCGCCGTTGTCAGCCATATTGGATGACGGATCTACACCAAAGTAACAACACTTGGTCAGCACCTCATATTTGCATCATTCATGCCATGTTTGGTTTAAATCCATTTAGCGGTTTACTAAAAGATATTTGCATGCATTTCAGAATGTATCCAATGTTAAACTAAGTTCACCACTGACAGCCATTTTAGATGACGGATCTGCACCAAAGTAACAACAGTTGGTCACCCCTCATTTGCATCATTCATGCCATGTTTGGTTTAAATTCATTCAGCGGTTTTCTAGATCATTGTATACATTTCCTACAGAGACCAATTTTAAAGTAAGTGAGAACCGAACCGTCAATCAAAAGAACGAACAATCCATGGACAATGGCAAAATCAGACACACTAAGAAACAAGGACACCACTTGAGTACGGGACAAAAAAGCAAAATGAAGACGCACATACAGATGAACAACACATTGAACTTAGTTTCGCTGCTGGTGGCCAAGTTGAATGACGGATCGTTACAAAAGTTACAACACTTGGTCAGCACCTCATTAGAATCATTGATACCATGTTTTGTTTAAATCTCTTCAGTGGTTCTTTGTATGTATTTCATAAAATTTGCAATGTTAGAACTTAGTTCACAACAACCGACCATGTTGGATGACGGATCTGCACTAAAGTAACAACAGTTGGTCAACACCCCATAAGCATGATGCATATAGAGTTTCGTTCAAATCTATTAAGTGGTTCTCAGGATGAAGTTCTTTGTAGCAGTTATTTACTACTGGCGCCGGACGCACTGATTCTTCTTTATAGATACTACTGAAAATAAAAGACAAATCAATTATGATTTTTCTGGAAATCAATTATGATTTGTCTGGCAGAAGTGTTTACCAATCTAAGCAAGATCAGCAAATATAAAATGTCATTCCATACATCATTCCTGTAAAGATATGATAATATATGTTTTTTCAAATACGTTCAAATTTGATGATGTTCCAAATGGCTATTTCGGTAGAAAGGAAGGATCTCTCTAATTATCTTTTTATAGTTTGATAAGAATTCAGTTGGCTCCAATTTATTCAGAGAAAGTGGTGATAATGGTTTTCAACTGCGTGAAAGTTTGATTAAACTATGCTCAACATCTACAGCAATTTTTCTTCACTTCTGAGAATGATGAAGTAGGAAATCTATGTTAAAGATCATCCATTACCGATTTAGGACATCTTGTTCCATTTTGCCAGATGAGATGTAGAAAAGGGAAACAAAAATACAACTGAATTCCGCTCAAATCGGTGTTAGGGGTCGTGAGGTATGAGCAAAGCACATTGTTGAAGGCCTCATGGTGACTTCAATATGAAGTACAACAATAAAAGCGTTGTTCCTTTGCTTGGATTTACCATGTATTTGTAGAGATTTTGTCTCATGTGCATTTATTCCATATCCTTTCATTGTTTATTTGAGACATCTTGGAGCTGATGGAAACATTGCAAACACTGTTTTAAGGGAGTACGAGTGACAGAAATTTTGTAATTAGAATTGAAACGTTGGCCTTTAGTTTTGAAGAGCTTAGCTAATAGAACAACATGAGCAGAAAAACTGAAAATCCATGTAAGATTTTTGAGATATATGATGTCAAAATTTGGCTTGAAACAGTTCTCTCTAGAATTTTCTTTCAATTTCCATTAGCTGTTTAGATACCTTAAAATATATGAAAATATAATTCATATACATGTATTGGCTATTTTATGCATTTTAAAGCGACATATGACCAAGAAAATTTGATACATGGGCAAAAAAACTTTTGCCTTGTTTAAATGAATAAAACCTGAGGATATCGAATGCTTCTGAAATCTGACACTCATACACCCCTAAGTGGACAACCCAAAGAATACTGTCACCAAGGTTGCTTCAAATTGGCTCTGCATTGTCTGAGAAGTAGATGTCGGAATGATTTTTTTTCTGTAAGTCATGTTCCCTACTTGTAGACATCTTGGATAAGATGAATATTAATTTTAAATGAGACCACAGAAGGTCTTTCGTAATCTGGTGCCAATTAGCCTTGTGATTACAGAGATGTCCCATAGGAGCCAATGTTAAACTATATTCCCCACTGGCAAACATTTTGGATAACATGTATACATGCCATATACTATCCAAGGACTGCTGTGACCAAGTTGAGTACCATCTTGCACAGCAGTGTCTAAGAAATGCTTGAATGAGTTTTCCCATAAGGTTCAATGTTAAACTGTTCCCCCTTGGAAGCCGTCTTGGATGAGATGCACATATTTTTTTTATAAGAGGACCATCCAAGGACAGCTGTTGTCAAGTTGGTAAGTCACCATTTTGTATTAGATGTAGACTGGCAATATACTATTTTCAAAGGGTACCAGCCCATGACTGTTATGACTAAGGTTGGTTCCAACTGCCTCAGCTGTGTCTGAGGAGAGATGATTCCAACTGCCTCAGCTGTGTCTGAGGAGAGAACATGTTTGACATTTGGTTACAACTGCTTCAGCTGTGTCTGAGGAGAGAACTGGTTTGACATTTGGTTCCAACTGCCTCAGCTGTGTCTGAGGAGAGAATATGTTTGACATTTGGTTCCAACTGCCTCAGCTGTGTCTGAGGAGAGAACATGTATGGCATTTGGTTCCAACTGCCTCAGCTGTGTCTGAGGAGAGAAGATGTTTGAAATTTGGTTCCAACTGCCTCAGCTGTGTCTGAGGAGAGAATATGTTTGACATTTGGTTCCAACTGCATCAGCTGTGTCTGAGGAGAGAAGATGTTTGAAATTTGGTTCCAACTGCCTCAGCTGTGTCTGAGGAGAGAACATGTTTGAAATTTGGTTCCAACTGCCTCAGCTGTGTCTGAGGAGATCGAGAATATGTTTGACATTTGGTTCCAACTGCATCAGCTGTATCTGAGGAGAGAAGATGTTTGAAATTTGGTTCCAACTGCCTCAGCTGTGTGTGTGAGGAGAGAAGATGTTTGAAATTTGGTTCCAACTGCCTCAGCTGTGTCTGAGGAGAGAAGATGATTGAAATTTGGTTCCAACTGCCTCAGCTGTGTCTGAGGAGAGAAGATGTTTGATATTTGGTTCCAACTGCCTCAGCTGTGTCTGAGGAGAGAAGATGTTTGAAATTTGGTTCCAACTGCCTCAGCTGTGTCTGAGGAGAGAAGATGTTTGAAATTTGGTTCCAACTGCCCAAACTGTGTCTGAGGAGAGAAGATGTTTGAAATTTGGTTCCAACTGCCTCAGCTGTGTCTGAGGAGAGAAGATGTTTGAAATTTGGTTCCAACTGCCTCAGCTGTGTCTGAGGAGAGAAGATGTTTGAAATTTGGTTCTAACTTCCTCAGCTGTGTTTGAGGAGAGAAGATGTTTGAAATTTAGTTCCAACTGCCTCAGCTGTGTCTGAGGAGAGAAGATGTTTGAAATTTGGTTCCAACTGCCTCAGCTGTGTGTGTGAGGAGAGAAGATGTTTGAAATTTGGTTCCAACTGCCTCAGCTGTGTCAGAGGAGAGAATATGTTTGAAAATACAAAAGTACTTAAGTTGCATAAGAAACAGTAAATTTTGTTACACAGTACACATGTCTCAAGGAGTAAACTTTCATCAGATTTTTCATAGGGCCATTGTTTACTATGTTTGTCTTGGACTAGCTATAGACATGTGATTATTGAAGGGGACCACCCAAGGACTATCATGAATAAGTCTGATTAACAGTTTTATATGGGATATGTTTTTTTTCTTTTTTTTTGAATTTCCAAAAGGGTCCAATAAGATTTGCTGTGGTGGCAATCTTGGATAATAATAGGAGTTCAAATCACATATTTGGTAGAGTAACACCATGTTGCCATTCTGAAATGAAATAAACAATAAAACAGAGTTCAAGATGTAGTATTTTTTTATGTTTCCTGTTTTTCCATGTCCATGTTTGACCAAGATCATGCAGTCTCGGAAACCATGTAGAATTTTCAAAAGGCACACAAATCAAAAATTGTCATGTCAGCAGCTTGGTTTCATTTTGTCCAGAAGTTTATCAGGAGATGTTTTACGCTGAAGACCTATGCAAATGACACTGGTGGCAAATTAAACTACAGCTCACATGATCCTGGGGGCAAGTTTGGGCTAAAACTAAATAAATGTCAAAACAAAGTTTTATTTCATTAATATTTACAACTTTATCATTAAAAGTCATAACACAATGCTGATATTAACATTCAGAAACTGACTAGATGATAAATAACAACAATATACACCTATCATACTTCTCCAATAACAGTTGACAGGGTTGCCACTATTTAGAGGTCTCCAAATTCAAGGATTTTTCCAGGACTTTTTTAAGGATATTGTAGTCATTTTCAAGGACCAAAATCATCAAACAAATTCTCCCTTGTGATAATTATTTTTCCAGAACTTTTTTTACATTTCCAACATTGATATAAACTTCATTAAAATCAATATTTTACAAAGGATATGGAGTAAATGAACATGAGACGAAAACACATATGTTAACTCCAACTGCAATAATTTTAATGAGCTATATGGCCATTTCCTTTCCAAGGATATTTCCAAATATTGTTCAATTGAAGGCCTTTTCCAGGTTCTTGAAATTCAAGGGTTTTTTTCCAGTTTTTCAGGAAGTATGGCAACCATGTGTTTATCCTATATACCTTAAAGATTTTTCTTTCTTATTCAACATTACATAACCTGCTTAAAAATAACAATTAGAAATAAAAACATATCTGTAAATGCATTAAACATAAAACATTATGATAAAATATTGTTTTCATATATGAAAGTCAAGGAGCACTGACCTCATATTTTATAAGGTTCTGCAATTTGTTTTATTCAATTTAAAAAAATCATCTGAGTGTACCATGAAAAGAATCACTAATCAATTTCTGAATATATTACCATTTATATATGGCACCTGTTATAAAATGATGTGAATGGAATGATATCAAACCATGAGACAGATTATCTATGTTACATGATAATGTGATTGATTGATTGATTAATGTTTGACAAAGCTGTATTCCATTAAATTAATCATATGAAAATCAATATAAATACTTTTATATAAATTATCTGAGATGTATGAAATGTATATGAAATTGACAATATGAAATAGACAATATAAATGGTTATGAAATTGATACTCCGTGAAAAGTGAAACTGAAAATGAATCTTGAATTAAGCACTTTAAGCATTTACATTATTATCTCCATCATATATACAAATATTAAACAAGGTGAATCCAGCATACCCCACAATCTATCGAGTGGGGGTATAATATCAACAACAACAAAAAATTAAAAAAACAAATTAAAACATTTTTTCTTTTGATTTTTTCAGAAAAAATTGCACATTTTATTTATTTTTATCTATAGGGGTTATGTTATGCATCAATTTACATGAAGGAATTCCATTTTAAAATACAAATTAATGCTAATCGGCTCTTATACAAAAAAAAAATGGATTTGTAATATAATTTGTAATTTATTAAAGAAAACTTGTAGGGTAAAATAATAAAACTGTTAAATCCCTGCTTTTTAACTCATTTCCTAAAAATACATTTTCTTAGAAAAAATCTAGTGTTACATTAACGGTTCATCACAAATCCACTAAAACTTACATTTTCCCCTGCATAAAACAAGAAATAAGGCTTTACTGAGTCTTATACTGAAAATGAACTGTCATGAAAATTTCATATTTTGTATTTTTTTATGAACCTTTTGGAGTAGTTCTCTATTGAAAATTTCTACAACTACAAAAAGTTTTTAAAAAAAATGGAACATGTGTGTTGCTATCACTAAAAATAACTAAAAACCAAGGCTACTGCGAATTTATTTTCTGTATATGCGCATTTCGACAACTTGTGTCTCTTCAGTGCAGATAAAATCTAAACGTTTGAAAAATAATAAATTTTCAGCGGTATGAACCTCTAAAATCAGTAAATTCAGTATTTGAAGTATAGGGGCACAATGAGATATCTTGAACATTTTATGAGAAATCAATCTTTCGAAAAGTTGCCCTTCAACAAACACACAGATGGAAAAACACACATACTGTGAAAGTACTATTGTTCGTGGGGTTCCAATTTTTGTGGATTTCCTGGTTCGCCACAAAATTAAGTTCCCAATGAAAAGCAATTTTCCCATTAAGTTTTAATACTTAGAATTCAAAACTACTAATTTAAGTGCCCATGAAATAGTACTTATTATGAAAACCATGAAAATTGATGTCTACAAATAAAAGTACTTCCATGGTAGTTGTCCATATGTGTCTACTTCGAAGACGGCCTCACAAAAATTGTAACTTCAGTCTTCAACATTGAACAAAAACTTTGAGCTTTTCAAAGCCCTCAAATTATAAAATAAAATACTTTCTAATTATATGTACCATACAGTTTTCAAATATCTTATTTTGAATTGTATAGAGGCTAAAACATAAACAAATAAAATTAATTTAAATGCTATTTTTTAATAAAGGGTCATTAAAAAAAATTTCTCTGAGAACATTTGTCTTTCAATTGATAATACTGAGATGCAATGGCACAATAGTCTAATGAACATTCATCAGATTATAAGGCAACAAACTTTTAAAATGCAATAAAGACACCAAGCTAACTATTGAAAAAAAACTATAAACTTGATGAACACAAAACTAATAGTTAAAATTTCATCAAATATATACAAATAAAAATATTTTTACATAACTACAAAGCACCCATTAACTAACAATTATTTAATTTTCTATAGCAAATTAATGTTTAACTTGAGTGCACCTTGGCTTGAAAGACTTGGTATATGGTACAATACAAATGCATATTGAGGAATGTACATGGCCCAGTCTTTACGTTATTATTCACACTATGCCATTCAAACTGTGTCATCAAATATTCATTTAAATATGAAATTGTCAAATTATGTGTCATTAAAAATTTATACTCTACTGCACAATACTTATCTAAATATTTACATCATTTTAAAAATAGGCCTATAAATTTATTTTTCCACATATTGAAATATGTAATTTGACTTAAAAAATACAAAAACAACTGCTTTGAACGATAATACAACTTGACATAAACATTGAAATTTTCACAAATTTGTTGGACAAACATGTTGTGTGGGGATAATTTTCATGCTCAAAGTTTATATATTGCTTTTATCTATTACGACTTCAACCAAAATTATTCTTGTGGCACAAATGTCCAAATTTTTCTTGAAAGTGAATGTAATGAAAACTAGAAAAACTGTCAGCATTACATACCCCCGCTCCCCCATTTGATACCAGTAGTAAAAAAATCAATCCAAATTTTTTTTAAACATCAAGTCAAAACTTTTGAATAGCTTGTGCATAATGGCAAAATGCACTGAACATTCTGTGAAAGTTTCATTGAATTTTACCAAATGGTCTAGAAGGAGTTGTCACCACAAAGTATTACCCTATGGCAGTCAGAATAACCAACGGATGAATAAACAGACAAAAGGACATCATGATCACTATATACCACCTGTTAAAGAGGGGTATAATTACCCCGATGGGAAAATTTACAAGCTTACAGTATTAGAATTACTGAGCATAGAGGCAAAACAAGAGATAATGAAAAAAACTTGACAAATATAAGCTTACAATATGTATCAATGAATTCAAGTCAAAATGATATGAATAAATATAACAAAAAATATGGTAAGGCAAATAGCATAAATTCATGTAACAATTATTTACTCTTATATCATGTATATAATGCTTAATACACAAAGAAAATTATGTACTTATAATAAATAAATAATTGATTGGTTAAAATATGATATGAACACAAAATGGTTTCATGCTTAGATAATTATCAATGTGTACAAACATACATAAATATACACAAATTAAAACTCAAATTGTACTAAATTGTTACTTCAAACAGGTCCATGAACAATGATATGACTTCTTAGGTTGTTAGTTTGTTTTCAACTGAAAAATTACAAGGCACACACAATTTGGACCATGAAATTATAGTCTTCATAAATTCCTTGTTTATGCAGTGACATGTTGTTAAGAACCACTTTATCAGCACTGCAAAATAATACTGCGAGTTTGTCTTCTTATTGCTGTTCTGAGATGAAATTATACACATTGACAAAAATATTATAAAACTTTTGTCACTAGTAAGTAAAGCTTTAAAATGCATCTTGTCAATCTGAGACAACACCAATTATAGATTTTCTCTCAGACCAGTATATAATCGTCACAAATTTTAATTCATAGTCGATGCTTACATAATCTGTCAAAACACACATATATCCATGTGTACAGTAATATTAACAATGTACTGGTACTTCTATGCAAGTTCCACAAAAACCATCATTGAATAAAACATTATTGCTTCCTCTTCATTCTTGCAAGTCCCCTGAAAAAATCTATATTTCAAGACGTCTATATAATCCTCTTGTTTTCATGATTTTTTCCCATCAAATCAATTAGCAACTGTTCTAGAATTCATAAAAACATTTTTTTGATAAGAGAAAGGCATCTCTCCTTTCCTGCAAGATGAATGATGCTACTACTATTTCTGGTGTTTCTCCATAGAAAACCTGCTCAGGTTCTTTCTCCATTATTGTAAAACAGCTGCTTCAGTTTGTGTCCTGCTTTTATCAGATAGTGGAAGGCACTTCATGTGACCCCTGTATTTTACATTCAACTCTTGACTTGTAACCGGACTTGACGTAACTATACACCTTGTGCAGACACTTGATCTAGACTCCACCAAAAGTTAAAAGAATGAGTCTGAAAAATCACTCTTGTTTGATATAGGACTATCATTTTTGTTCAAGGAGTCCTCCTTATATTGGCTTATACTTGAATTAGGGGAGGAGGAATCTTTTGGGTCAGAATTCACTCTATATTTACTGATACTAGAGTTTGGAGATGAATTATGTGGAGGTGAATCATCCTGGTATTGATTCAGACTGGATCCTGGAGATGAATCATGCCAGCTTTTGTTACTTTCAATCTGAAAAATAAATGTATAATGGTCACAAATAATTACAATATTGGACTTACAATATAAGTGGTTTTCTTTTTTTTTCGCAGGTTTCAAATTTTGCTATGTCTTTCAAAATTGTTCAAATCTATTCATTTGGGATCTAAATATTCATGATTCCTTATCATTCGCTGTATAAAGTCTTATAAATAAATAAGTTCTGTGGCGTGAATTTTTTGCAATAACAGAATAACTGCAAATAAAGAGAAAATTAAGGCCTTGTGAAAATAACTACTTCAATGATATTTTAAGGCAAAATTACATGCATTGCTGCTAACACTTCTTCCTTCAGAAAACATTTAAATCAAGTAAATAATACGTTTAGACAAATATGTGTGAGCCATTTCATAAGGAAGAATTTTCAGACATCAATTTTCAAAACTTCCTTAGAATTATTTCTCTAAAACTTACAATTATTTGATGTATTCATTTATGATGCAGGGAATTAGTCAAAATAATTATATTTCAGGAGGTCCTGAAATATTTGAGGAGGTCCTCAAATAATTATGGACCTACACAATTTAATTTCAGGATATCCGGAAATATTTCAGGACCTCCACATTTCAATTTAAGGACCTTTACAATTCAATTTCAGAAGGTCCTAAAATATTTCAGGATGGCCTTAAATCAAATTGTGGAGGTCCTCAAATAATTCTGGGCCTACACAATTTGTTTTCAGGACCTCCACAATTTGATTTCATGATATTCAGAAATATTTCAGGTCAAATAATTATTTCACTGGCTCTTCAAGTATTACTGGACCTCCTGAAATCGAATTTTGGAGGTCCATTATTATTTGAGGACCTCAACAAATATTTCAAGACCTCCTTAAATAGAATAATTTTGTTTAATTCCATGCCTCATATTCATTGACAAATATTTTTCCTTTGTTAAACATTTCAACATGTGTGAAAGTCTAAGACAAGACTCGAACAAATGAATTGACAGTCTAATACCAATTTAGCATTTTAACTTGTATTTAAAGGAATATAAAGAAAACCAAACACTGCCTGATTCCCAATTTTGCAATAAAATTCATCAGATTTTATGATTTATACCGTAGGTTGCTGATGTCATTTTGAGATATAAAGTGATTAAAAAATTGGCAGGAAACTGAACTCCTTTGAATTTTTCATAGGTTTAACATAAGCAATGTTTATCCATTAACGAATCTGACGAAATAAATAGAATTTAATGAAATTTTTTCAGAATACTGCTAAAGATGAATAAAATGAAAAACAAAATAAGGAAATTCATTGGCAAAAAATTATAATGCTTTTGAATGGATAAAACCAGAGAAGTCCGAAAGTCTGACAGAAATACCAGAAAGTGACCGGCCAGCATCCTTGAAGACACAAAGTGAAGGGAATGTCCTGCATGCCCTTTTAGCCAACAATGTAAATATAAATCTAATACCAACTTCATAAAATTTAACAAAACCTGAAAGTGCATCAATACAACTAATATTAGTGTCTATCTTTAGATCTCTAGCTATCTATAAAATGCACCTAGCGAATGTCAATACATATACAATACCATTAGATATAAAACAGTGGCTTATAATATGTTTATCTAATCTAATCTTCAATTATAGGAAATATTTACTTAATCCTGTATGAGATAGAAAATAGTCTGTTTAATTAATTCATATTTCTGACATATCTAAGTTGATATCTTGTAGACTTTTACTATCATGAAAACTGCTGTTGCAGCAGAAATTATTCAACTTCCATAATTATAAACATATTTTGTATAATTCTAATCATAGCAACTGAAAGTCTACAAAATTCCTACAAATGCAAACTATGATTTGTAATCAGTAAAGAGAGATAAATATAGATTACACCACAAGATCCTGTTCATTACCATATTTTATCCACTAGAGATAGTTAAATTTTTAAATTTTAATTTGCGAGGCTTGCCAAGTAATCTAAAATTTTTAAATTCAACTATCAAAAGTGGATAAAATATGGTAATAATCGGAATACAGTGGTGTTATCTTTTTCTCTAATGATAATTGACAAACCGACAATTGTATTCCAAATAGATTTTGCTGGAAACAGCACAGGGCTTTATTAAACATACGTTGAATAAAGCAAATTTATCTAATGGGTCAAAACCTGTTTAAAGTTGACATATCATTAGAGAAAATACATTTCAACATGTGAATAAGAAAGAAAGATGGAGAAACGGGTTTATACTATAGTTCAATAATATCGTTTAAACTGAAAAGTCAAAGAAATCAAGCCAGTTAGAAAGGGGGGGGGTAAAAACAAAAGCATCCCTCTTGAACATCTCCTTAAATTGTAATGCATATTCATCATTAAAGAAAAAAATGGTTTAATAAAATTTCATACCTGTCAACCTTTGAAGCTGTCATAGGGGATGATGACCCCCTTTGTGATTGGTCCTTGGGGGGTGATAACGCATCATGACTTATGTTGAGGTAATAATAACAAGGGTTGTCAACAGAAGTACTATTTTTCACTGCTTCATCAAAGACTTAGCTAATAGTTATACCTAATATTTGCAAAGTATTTAAAGTATATGGTATGCTGGTGGTTTGTGTCGAAGACTTCCATTATAATCAGATATATTAGAAATCTTTCAACCTCTTCAATGTACTGACTATCAGCATGAGTTGGATATGATTACCATTATATTTCATTTATAGTATACATCTGTAACTATATAATTTAATTTTGAAGCAGTCATTTGGTATCTAAGTAGAACAATATTTTATAAAAATATAAGCAAATAGGCTTTAAAACATCTTTTTATGTCTTTTTATTTATTAAATAAGGTTTTTATTTATAAAATAATTGCTAAAGAACAGCATAATATCTCAGAATTGATTAAAAAAATCAAAAAGCAAAACTTGAAAAAATAAAAAGGAAGACAACCAGATGTGTTTTTTTGCAAATGTAAACAAATCAACTTTGCATTCGTAAAAAAAAAATCACAAAAATTAGGAGTAAAAAAGATCCTCTTTTCAGTGAAAATATGGCATATATTTCACTTCAGAAATATTAGACCTGCTTTTTCTTTTCATAAACACAAAGTCCAATTTAGTCAATATTCTTTAAACATTTAGTTTATTACCTCAAAATGTTGCTCATCATTTTTCATCATAGCTGGTGTAATCCTCAGTCTAAGTGGTCTCCTAAGTGATGTTTCACTATATTTCGACAAATCCTACAACAAAATACAATACATTTAGGCCAAATAAAAAAGCAGGTGTAGTTCCCGTTATCTGACTAACCCTAGTTTTTCCCGACCCTTGAATTTTTTTTCAAAAATGAAAAAAAAAATTTAGAAAAAAATTGACCGACCCTAGGTTTTATAGCCACTTTTGACTGACAAAGTCTGACTAAAGATAGACTGCCAGATTGAAGTTATTTTGAAAATAAATCGGTGTTTTCAAAGTTATCAACTAGTGGAGTCTTTATTTACTTTATCGAAAGCTTTCTGTGAAGAATTTGATGAGAAAAGAGCTCAAATACAGCAAAAATTTATTTTTTTATTCCCTCAGGAAGTTTTAGCGCAATCATAAATTTGGAACGACTTTAGGGCAGACTGTCATATCCATATTTATTTTATATGTTATTTAATATTTCAATTCTTGGATAGGGAACAGACATCATCCCAATTTTCAAAGGGGATCACCCAATAATTATTGTGACCAAGTTTGGTTCCAGTTGGCTTTGTGGCTTCAGAGGAAATCTTTGAATGCCTTCTCATGGGGTCCAATGTTGAATTGTATAAAGTAGTTCTTCGAATGTGTTTTCCTGTAGAATACAATTTCAAACTAAGTTCCCATCTTTGAAAGATTTAATACATGTGTATAGGGCCCAATGATAAATTATATAGTAAACCAACTAATATTTGCAAGCAATCTATTTTTGTGATTTTCATGTTTTAAAAATATCACGAAAACAAATTGTCATTATATAAATGCATTAACAAAAATAGAAAATGGCAAAAATTAGTCATTGCGAACTTCACCAGAAAGGATAAAATGCAAAATAAAGTATTCATGAAAATAAGTTGATTTACAGTATTCCCTGATGGTGACAATTTTGGATGTGATACAGACTTGCTTGACATATTTTTCAAAAGGGGCTAATTTATGACAATTGTGACCAAGTTTGATTCAAATTGGCAGAGTAGTTTCAGATGATAAGATTTGTGAATGTGTTTTCAAATAGAGTCCAATGTTAAACTTCCCCCACTGGTGGCAAGCATGGATGAGGTGCCGATTTGCAGGATGACACATTTCAATAATAGACCATCCAAGTTGTATTGTGACTCAGTTTGGTTGCAATTGTCCCAGTGGTTTCTAAGGAGGTTATAACTGAATGCTTTCCCATAGAGTTCAATGTAAAACTATGTTAGCTGCTGGCATCCCACTTGGGTATTATATTGACTCATAAACACATTTTCCAAGAGGTTTACTAATGACACATGTGACCTGACCAAGTTTGTTTCTCTCATTAGCCAAGTTATTTCAGAGAAGATCTTTGAATGTAATGTGATTTTCTATAGTCAAATTTCCAACTTATTTCCCCCCAGTTGCTTTGCCTAAAGTGCAAATGCTGGACACATTTTAACAAGGGACCACAAAAGCACAACTGGGATAAAGTTTGGTTCTTATTGGCACCAGTGGTTTCTGAAAATATTTCTGATATGTTTTACCTAATAATCAAAACTTCAACAAAGTTCCCCACTGGCAGCCATGATAAATGAGGTGTGGACTTGCAAGGCCAACTAAAAACCAGTTTTGTTCCAATTGGCCAAGTAGTTTTAGAGGAAATCTTTGAATGTGTTTTCCCATAGGATCAATTGTTATAGGAAATTCCCCACTTGCAGCCATCTTGGATGAGGAGTGGACTACAATTGTGTATCAATTCATCACAAATAGTTGTTACGGATAACACGTGCTGACAAATACATTGATGTACATGGTGATCCAATATACCCCACACACATGTTGCCAACTTGAATCTGATGAATACTTGCAACATATATTCTTCAAAGGGGGCCAAATAAGGTCAACAGTTGCAGAGAAGATCTTTGAATGTGTTTTCAACTAGGGTTCAAAGCTAGTGGCCATCTTGGATGAAGTACTGACTTGCTGAACGTATTTTTTAAAGGGGATCATTCAAGAACATTTGTTCCCAAGTTCCAATTGGCCTAGTGGTTTCAGAGGTGAAAATCTTTGAATGAAAAGTTTATGATAGACGATGGTCCATCTTAGAAGGCCATATGAAGATGAAAGCTCATGCTAGTTATTTCCAGGTGACCTAAAACGAAATATGTTCAACTAGGCAGTGTGTTAAACAATATTTGGATAAAATCAGAAAAAGCCATAGATGAGGTGGTGCCCACAAACTTAATTTCATACAATTTGAAGTGGGAACAATCCACTTGAGAATTAAAAAAAATATATGAGTTTTGAATTTTTTCATTGTGTGACCAAAAAATATCTTCACTTCTGACACACTAAATGTGGCACAAACATTTTTTCTGTACATGTTAATTGATGAAATTATCAGTTAGTTTTATCCACTCCCCAAATGCATAAATTTTATATCATATGCAATATTTTAACCTAGTAGTTGAAACCCTTTTCAATTCTGTTAATAGTCTCATCACTATTAGTAAGAAAACATAGGTAATCAACGATTACAAAGTTCGCTTCGTTATTGCAACCACTTTTGCCAGGGTGCTGACCTACCATCAGGGAGGCATGCATACACAAGGTCAAATAATCTTACCATGTACAGAGACCGAGATCTGAACTCATCCATAAACTTAAATGTAAGTCATGCAATCAAGTGGAAAATTTAGGTAAAATTGACCTTATTTTGTCTGGATTCTTACCTACCACCAAAGATGCATGATCCCACCATGAACACAGATTGAGATGTGAAGTGGGACATAAACTTGAATGTAAAATTGATAAAAATTTAGGTCAAAGTGACTTAATTTTGACTGGATGCTGACCTACCTCCAAAGATGCATGCACATGCAAAAGTTATATGATCCTACAATCTACAGTAACTTAAATCTGAACTGAGATGTAAACTTGAATGAAAGTCAATCATGCAGAAAATATGGGTCAATGTAACCTTATTTTGCCTGGATGCTGACCTATCACCAAAGATGCATGCACATGAAAGATTACATGATCCTACCATGTACAGTTACTGAGATCTGAACTTGGGACGTAAACCTGAATGCAAGTCAATCATGCAGAAAATAGGTCAAAGCGACCTAAGTTTAGCAGGATGCTGACCTACCACAAAAGATACATGCGCATACAAGTTTAGATGATCCTACTGAGATCTGAAATTTAACCTAAAATTGAACGAAAGGCAGTCAAGTGGAAAATATATACCCAAGAGACCTAATTTTCAGTGAGGCAGTGAGATAGCCCAAGATGCATCTGTATGCAAAATTTGAGGACCCTACCTTTCATAGTTACCAAGACATATACCTAAATAAGAACACGGACACAATTGCCAGGGGTACTCCAATAATCCCCCTAAACTTCGTCCGGACCAACTCAAAATTTATATGTTTACCAGCAGCTTGACGTCTGTAGGTGGGACTAATAAAGCAACAATTCTCAATGAAATTTTTTTTTATTCTAAATATCAAAACCAATGTGTTGGTACTCACTTTAGTCATCTGAAACTCACTTTAGTCATCTGAACATACTGAATCAGCAATATAAGTTTTAAAAAATTCCATGGCTGGTATTTAGGTAAACTACCGAGACATTTTGAATAGGATACGATAGAGGTCTACAGGTGTGGTAAAGGATGTGCGATACAAGGTGTGGTTAAGGGTATGTGACAAAGGGTATTGATAAAAAATTTGAGTCTGCTGATACTATAAACAGATTAGAACATAAAGATTAATCTTTAGGCTACTGAAGGATAACAGAAAGTCACAAAATTAATGAAATTTTGAGTTGATTGGCCTGAAAACCAGCTGAAGTGAGACGGGGGCTCAAGATGTCATCCTTACTTGTACAAGATATTCATGCCATCAAAGGGGCAGTTGCTGGTAAATTGTGGTCAAATTCAAAATATTTGTACAAATTATCTAGTAATATAGTCTATGTAAACAAGAAGTTCCAATGATGCATCTTAGCAACTGATTTACACATAATGGTTTTAATATATTAGGTAATCTGTAAAGCAATTGTGGAGGGAAATGAAAGTAACAGTGCTATGGGCTGACAACCAAAAGAGTAGTACTTTTATACCAGCATACACAGTATACTGTGAAAGTACTATTGTTCGTGAGATTCAAATTTTCATGGATTTTGAGGTTCGCTGGAAGCACAAAATTAATTCCAAACAAAATGCATTTTTTTCCCTGGAGTTTCAATGCATAGAATTAGAAACCACTAATTCAAGTACCGACAAAATAGATATTATTTATGAAAACCATGAAAATTGATGTCCACGAATTAAAGTATTTCCACAGTAATAATTCTCCATCGTAGAAAAGCAGTAAATATATGAGTAGACTGCAAAAAATGCTCATGTGTCATTTACACAAGTGCATTCTACAACTATAGAGGCTCACAGACTGAGCCTGTATCGCTCACCTGACAAAATGCTTCTATGCCATGCATGACCAAAAATGAAGTTTTTTACCAATGTCTAATGTTTACCTATATTCTCCATTAGCACCCATGTTTTTATCTGATCCTATTGAAATGAGTAATTTTTGAAGAGGACTTTCTATGTATTTAATTAAATTTGCTTAAATAGTTTCAGAGAAGATGATGAAAAGGATTTTCTCATATCAGGCTCCAATGTAATTGTTAAAATATCTTCCGTACTGGAGGCAATGTTTTTTGTCAGATCTAAATGAAATGAGAAATTTTTGTAAAGTACCTTCCATACATCATTCCTGTCAAGTTTGGTTGAATTTGCTTAGGTGGTTTCAGATGATAAGATGAAAATGTGATTTTCCCTTTGTGTTCAATGTTAAACCTAAATTCTGCATTGGCGGCCATGTTTTTTTTTTTTTTTTTGATCAGAGCAAAATGAGCAATCTTTGTTAAGGACCTTTACTACATCATTTCTGTATTGTTTGATTGAATTTGCTTCAGTGGTTTCACAGGAGAAGATGAAAATGTGATTTTTCCAATTGTGTTCAATTTTAAACCTAAGTTCCGTGCTGGTAGCCATGTTTTTTTCTGTGTTTACATATTATTTGCTTATTATTATCACATTATCTTTTATTTGTTATAATATAAACATGATCAATTGAGATAATCTTGATCCTAGACAAAATGAAAACATCTTTGGCTTTAAAAACACAAAATGTATAAAAATTACCTCTCATAATATTAACAGACTAAAAAATAAATTTGATGAAATTTAGTTTGACATCTTAAACTGTAAAACTCCACCAGATATTTTTGGCTTATGTGAAACTTTTTTGAACCCTGTCAATCCTGACAATAATTTTGAATTAACAAATTATGTTATAAACAGAAAGGACAGGCTTGAAAATAATGGTGGTGTGTGGATAGTCTATTTTAACCAGAAATTGCCTCATATTGGGAAATCTGAAATTGAATTTAAAAATATAGAGACCATGTGGTTTGAAGTTATGCCACCATTCCAGAAATCCTTTTTGATATGTTTTGTGTACAGGAACCCAAAATGTAATGTCTCATGGATAGATAAATTTGAAGCAGAGTTAAGTTATGGTTTAAATATAAACAGCGATATTACATTACTAGGAGATTTCAATATCGATTTTTTTTTCCCCCAAACAAACCAATCCAAAAAAGGTTAAATATTCTACAAACCTACAACCTAAGGCAGATTATCCAAGAACCAACTAGAGTAACAGAAAACTATAAAACACTTATAGATCATATTTATGTAACAAATCATTATAAGGTGCAGGAATCCCATGTTGTCAAGTATTCTATTAGTGACCATTACCCTATATGTATGACTAGGGGAGAACAGGTTGCAAAGAATAACCCAACCATACTACAATTACATTTCGAAATTTTAAACACTTTGATGAAACTGTGTTTCTGCACACTGTTAGTGCTTTAGTTTTTTGTGTTGTATATGTAACGTTCGTGTGTTTTGTGGGCATGTGGTGTCTTTGGTCTTCCGTCTTTTGGTGTTCTTGCTTTTGCCTTGTCTCTGGACTTTGATTTGTGTAATCTTGTGCTTTGTTCCTTCGGTATTCTACTGCCATTGTTCTGCATGATATGTCCAATGCCCCTTTCCATACTGTCGAATTTGACAGTGATCCTTCTTCCTGCCTTGAAACATTTTATTCCATCTTTAATACCATATTAAATAAACATGCACCAGTTGTTACAAAACGAGTCAAGCGAGATAAGCATCCAGACTGGCATACTGATGAAGTTGTACAAGCAACATTAAAAAGGGATATATACAAAGAGTTAGGTCAATGGAGGGAATATAGATACTGGCATAATATGGCCAAACAAATTTTAGAAAACAGTAACGGGATAATTACCCCAACATGGTTAAAGATTCAAGAGACCCAAGTGTTTTATGGAACTGTATACACAGTCTAAATCCTAAAAATCCAACTAGACCATTTGAACTTGTCTATGAAGATGGTAAAAAGATAAATAAACCTGAAGATTTGGAAAACTGTTTTAATGAATTTTTTGCATCTTGTGTTGAAAACCTAAGACAAGAATCAGGGGATCCCCAAGACAGTGTAAATTTTAAAAAACTAAATGATCTCATGAAAGAGAGGCTTCCAACAAACACAGAATTCGACATACCTTATATCAAAGTAAATGAACTTTATATACTGTATAGGGCTTCATTTTCGCGGTACTAAATTTTCGTGGTTTTCAGAGTAGGGTTTAATCGCGGGGTTTTATATTCACGGATTTTTATTTAAAGTAATTATATTCATTGATATTCAAGTACACAGTGAAATATTCGCGGGTGTAAATTTTCGCGCTTATCGTTTTAAACGCGAATAGCGCGAAAATTAATACCCCGCGAAATATAACAACCATACAGTAGATATTCTAAATCTCAATATAAATAAATCTGTTGGAACTGATAACATAGGTCCAAAAATACTTAAATTATGTGCACATGTTATTGCATCACCTCTAACATACATTTTTAATCGTATGATTGATAGTGGAATATTTCCCTCATCATTGAAAAATGCAAGTTTCCCCAATATACAAACAGGATCAAAGTCTGACACAACAAATTATAGACCTGTCTCAGTACTGCCTGCATTATCAAAGCTCATTGAAAAGCATGTCACAAGTAAATTATATGACTTTTTATCGAAATATGAATTACTTCATTTTTCACAATCAGGCTTTAGAAGAAAACATTCATGTCAAACTGCTCTCATTAATATATTGACAAATGGATGAAAGACATGGATAGTGGAGATCTTAATTTAGCAGTAATGCTAGATTTAAGGAAAGCTTTTGATGTTGTTGATCAGGAAATTTTGCTCCAAAAAATGGTTATATATGGGTGCAGTAAGAAATCTCTTACTTTTTTCCAATCTTATCTCAATAACAGAACACAACAAGTCCAGCTTAGTAGTGCTGTATCTTCTAAACTCAGTATAAAATATGGTGTGCCACAAGGCTCAATTCTTGGTCCTGTGATGTTCCTTTTGTTCATTAATGATTTGCCATTTAATATTATGAATTGTGTTACTGACATGTATGCAGAGGACTCAACTATTCATAAGTCTGGAAAATGTATTCAGCAATTGGAAACTATAGTTCAGGAAGATTTACACTGCATTGAAAAATGGTGTAAAGACAACAACATGTTTAGAAATTGTTCAAAAACTAAATTTATGTTAATTGGTTCGAAACCAAAACTAGACAACCTAAGATATGAACCTTGTTTAGCATTAAACTCAATACCAATACAAAGGTCACTGTGTGAAAAGGTACTTGGTGTTAAAATTGATCCTACTCTACAGTGGCCAGATCAAATTGATCATATTTGTGCCAAAATCTCCTCTCGAATATATCTTTTTACAAAAATTAAGCAATATCTCAATCTTGAGGCACAGAAATTATTTTTTACAGGTTATATTCTTCCATTAATTGATAACTGTTGTATTGTATGGAGTTCATGTAGTATAAGTAATCTTGACAGTATAATAAAATTACCAAAAAGAGTTGTCAGATTAGTACTTGATGCAGATCCCCTTGCCCTATCAGATCCCTTATTCAAAAATTTAGGATGGATGAAAGTCTCCCAAAGGATTCAGTACCATAAATACATGCTCCTCTTCAAGTGTTTACAAAATGAAGCTCCTGCATACCTCAATTATAAATTTACATATCTTTCTGATGTAAATCCCTTCCATCTTAGAGAAGTAACAAGTGGAAATTTGTATATCCCAAAGCCAAAAACAGAAGCATACAAGAAATCATTTTTATATTCAACATCTGTTCTTTGGAATAATCTGCCAATACGTAACTCGTCTAGCTGTGAAGTTTTCAGGATCAAAAATAAAGATTATATTTTAAATGGGTGAAGAAATACATGTACTGGTGTTTCAGAATTATGAAATTCTGTGAGACAATTATATCATAATTAGAATTGTATTTGTTATATATTTCTTGTATTTGTTCATGTATTGCATTTATTATTTGTATTTATTTTACACATTATGTATATTATTGAAATGAGGGCCTCAGGGAAAATTGGTTGTACCAACTGTGTTTACCCTCTAAAAATAAAGCATTTACTTACTTACTTACTTACATTTTTATTGGATTGGAACGAAATGAGCAATGTTTGTAAAGGACCTTCCATACATCATTACTGTAAAATTTGGTTGAATTTGCTTCAGTGGTTTCAGAGGAGAAGATGAAAATGTGATTTTCCCATAGGGTCCAATGTTGAACCTAAGTTCCATGCTGGCGGCCATGTATTTTATCGGATCGGAAGGAAATGAGCAATTTTTGTAAAGGAACTGCCATACATCATTCCTGTAAAGTTTGGTTAAATTTACTTAAGTGGTTTCAGAGGAGAAGATGAAAATGTGATTTTCCCATAGGGTCCAATGTTAAACCTAAGTTCCGGGCTTGCGGCCACATTTTTTATCTGATCGGAACAAAATGAGCAATCTTTGTAAAGGACCTTTAATACATCATTCCTGTAAAGTTTGGTTGAATTTGCTACAGTGTTTTCAGAGGAGAAGATGAAAATGTGAAAAGTTAATGCACGGACGACGGACGATGGAGGCCAGACAACGGACGCCAAGTGATGGCAATAGCTCACACTGACCCTTCGGGTCAGGTGAGCTTATAAAATAAACTTTATGCTAATTTTTACTTACCCACTAATCAACGTAATACCAAGCAGATATTTTAATTCTGTATAAAGAAGGGCTTTAAAAAACTAGCATGTACTAAAGCTACTTAGGAAAAAGCATGAGCAATCATAAGTTTATAACCCAATTTATACACCATGTATTCTTTATACAATAAACCATTGATAGAAAAAAAGAAGGGAAACGGGGAATGTGTCAAAGAGACAACGACCCAAAGGGGAGTAATAACAACTCAAAGCCACCATAAGATCTTCAATGAACGGTGAGGAAACCCCACACCCAACGGCAGGTCGGAGTCGGCCCTAAATAAAGAGTAATAAAGTTCAGCAAAATAAACATCATCCTAGACATCATCATTATCTATATTAAAAAAAAAAATTCTTGGTTATACATGTAATTACTTAATAATGAAACCATGCAATAGAGTAAAGTCAGAAATTATCAAAAGTATTTACTTTTGTCCAATATATATCTGCATTACCAAATCAACTGAGCAAAACCATGATGCAATGCCCCTATATTTTTGTAACCTCCAAGTAATCTTGGAAGTCCAGAATTCAAAATTCCTTTTCCCCCATAATACACTTCAAAAGGAGTGATGGGTGTTCTAAAGACACTTGTGTCACCTTCACTACAGATGAGCTATTATTTGCCAAGTGACCCACTTACATCTGTTAGATGAAAAATATTAATTTTACGGGGAAGAACTTGATTATGTGAAGAAGGTCTGAATGTTTTAGTTCCAATCTGTATTTATGAACAAGTTTCCGATTAACAAATAAGGAATTTTTGTTCAACGAACTGCTAAAATCAGTTAAATCAAAATTTCAAGTATAAGATCCACAACTAAATCAGGTAAACAACATATCCTGAAAGTTTTATTTGATTCTGACTTAGAGTTTCAAAAGGAGTTGGTGATTAATAAATGAGCATTTTGGCTCGAAGAAACTCAAAAACAAATAAAATTTTAACTTCAAGTATCAGGTGCACAACTAAATCATGTGAACAACATACCGTATAGCGGGTTATTTTCGCGGGGTGCTAATTTTGGTGTATTTTAGCGGTCCAGCTTAAATCGCAAAAATAAATTCCGCCAAATTTTATTCTCCAGTTTACATATTTAAACAAGTATATGAAATTTATAGCATATTTTTTTTATCATTGTTACCTTTGGAAATTAATATTTATCATGACAGCTTGGATGTCTCTATGTATTTGTGCATTTGTAAAGTTTGTATTCATGCCAAGCCGTGAAGGTGACAAATATTTAAAATTACTGAGGTACTAATATAAATTATATGTGATTTACTAAATAATTGATTAGGGCTTTTCCATTAAAATGCATGTACCAGGGTCGGAAGACAATTTTCTACTACCCCCACAACCAAGGGTAATGGACAAATATGAATATAGCAATAAGATACAAAATCAACAAGAACCCACAAGAATTTTCATTCTCTGCCTTCCGACCCTGGTACATCCTTTTTGATGGAATAGCTCTTAATGACAATTAAAATTAATTAAAACCAAAGGATAATTATCATTCTTTTCTTTAATATTTCATGTTGATCAACACTGATTATAAACCGAAACTCACTCCTTTTTAGTAACAAGGGAAATATTTTATTTTGTATTTAACATAATCGCGAAAATAAAAACCGCCAAAATTTTTCGTATACGTTTTCTCTTTAAAACCGCCAAATTTTACACCCGTCATAATAACCCGCTATACGGTATACTGTAAGCTTGGTTGAATCTGACTTTCAGTTTTTTATTAGTTGCAGATTAACTGACAACTTTAATTAAAGTTTTGAAGTTTTTTCTGATTAACAATCAAATAGATAATGCAGGACGACAAAGACATTGATGATCCTAGACAACAAATAGTAATCCCTATGTGCTGGTTCTTACACTATTAAAACTCATTGCAATAAGTTCTAAAAATATCCTTTCAGTATTAATCAAGACATATCATCATTTGAAACATATTGGTTTTTTGTTCTCTATCAGTTTTTAAATATTTTTGAGTATATGGTCTTCCAAACGTTTAGATTTTATCTGCACTGAAGAGACATAAGTTGTCGAAATGCGCATATGCAGAAAGTAAATTCACAGTAACCTCGGTATTTAGTTATTTGAAACATATCCTATGCTTCCACTACAGTCAAGAAAATTTTGCATGCACTAGTTGACTAGCAGAAACACACCTCCTCCCCATGCTGATGATAATAGTGTAAGCATGCAGTCTTCAGAGGGTGGAGAAATCTACCTCATGGTGGTCTGAAAACATGGGCCACAATGCACTGGGGCTAGCTAAGAATGTTGGATCTGAGAGTTCCGAGTCCGAGTAAGCTGGATTGGTTCTGAATGCTCCCGTCACAGGTATACGTCGTGGATATGTCACCACTTCTAGTTCACGGTGTACTCTGTCCATTGTTTGGTAGTTATTTGTCCTTTCTCTAGTCTTTTTTTTCTTCCTCCTGCAAAATGATATTAAAAATAAAGTTTTATTTACATTTCAGTTTCATTCTTGAATATTTGACTGAATTAATTTTAATACCCTGAAAATTTTTGTAATCAAGTTTATTTCAATTTGAAAACATCATTCCTATTAAAAGAAGTTTCATTTTAAGGTAGATGTACTGTTTTT
>MJUU01028659.1:6448-18505 GCA_002080025.1 Modiolus philippinarum
GGAATTTGCTTCAGTGATTTCAGAGGAGATGATGAAAATAAGATTTTCCCATAGGGCCCAAAGCTAAACAAGGTCCCGTGCAGGCGGCAATATTTTTGTCGAATAAGAAGAAAATGGGCAATCTTTGTAAAGGACCTTTAGAGTCCAATATTAAACTATGTTCCATGTTGACAGCCATGTGTTCTATCGGATTGTAATGAAATGAGCAACCTTTGTTATGGACCTTTAGTACATCATTCCTGTAAAGTTTGGTTAAAATGGCTTCAGTGGTTTCAGAGCAGAAGATGAAAATTTGATTTTTCATTAAGGTCCCATATTAATAGGAAAAAGAAGGGAAACGGGGAATGTGCCAAAGAGACAACGACCCTATATTCCGTACTGGCAGCAATGTTTTATTGAATCTGCTTCAGTGGTTTCGGGGGAGAATGTGATTTTCTCTTGGCATCGAGTTTTAAACTATGTTTCATGTCGGCAGCTATGATTTCTATCGGATAGTAACGAAATGACCGATCTTTGTTAAGAACCTTTAGTACATCATTCCTCTCAAGTTTCTTTGAAATTTGCTTCAGTGGTTTCAGAGAAGATGAAACAACGGCAGTAGAATACCGAAGGAACAAGGGAAGCGATGACTACAAAAATCGAAGTCCAAAGACATGGCAAAAACGGTAACAGATAAAAACAAAGACAAAACAAGGACGTGAGACAGCTACAATGCACGGAAATTAAAAGATAACATTAAGAACTAAGGCACTCATAGTGTGAACTCCCATGAAAACCGGGAGTGACATCAGGTGCTCCGGAAGGGTAAGCATGTCCTGCCCCGCTAGCGACACCCGTCACACTATCAGTGGGTCAAATAGTGTTTTGAAAGGTCTGTTTGGTAGCGGATTGGTTAATGTCATTTTCTAACCCTTAGACAGAAAACCAATAAAATCCATGATACATGTTACTTCTCTAACCCTCAAACAGTAACATGGTGTACTTTTGAAAAGCTTTTTGTAAATCTCTATAGTATTGAAACAATTACAAGGACAAATCGGTAGCACAAACATCACTGAAGAAGACAAAACTAAAATTATACCGTATGATATACAAGACAACACGAAAAACTAAGGTACTGGCAGTGTGAACTCCCATAAAAACCGGGAGCGACATCAGGTGCTCCGGATGGGTAAGCATGTCCTGCTCCGCTAGCGGCACCCGTCATACTATCAGTGAGTCGATCCAGGGTTGAGTCAAATCCGATTAAGTCAAATCCGTGAAGACGTGAAATCTAGCTGAAAATAACGGTTTTCATTTGGGACACAGACACGTCATATCTGTCAATGATGTCATGGTGACGGCCATAGAATTTCTGAAGGGATGAAAGTAACAAAGGCTGAACAAATCCCTGACTAAGCAGCTTTTTGGACAGTGTTTTTGCTCTAACTAAAAAGTCACTGTATAAACTGCATGCCCGACAGTAACGAATCAACTGTGAAATGTACACTCCATAGGCTGGAGAGGTAGGTATATTGCTGCTCAGAAAGGGAAAGTTCACAATTGGGAAGTTAAAATCATCACGTTTGTCATACAGCTTAGATTTCAAACGTCCATTTTCGTCAATGTAAATTAAAAGATCTAAATACGAAGCTGAAGTAGGTGTATCGGTAGTCTCTTTAATTTCAAGCTCATTGGGATAGATCTGGTGTAAATATTCATTGAAAATATTATTCTCCCATGTTACAGTCATTTTATAGTTAGCTTGACCAGTGTGGCTGGCAGACATAAAGTCAGTCTATAACTTTTACTGCTGGACTAATAATTGGTCTTCATTACCTTTTGTGGACTAATTTGTATCTATAGAAATGCATTTAGTAACAGATATGTAACATATAATTAGTAACATATAATTAGTTTGTTTGGTTATATAATCCCTAACACCTTCATTGAGATTTATCTAGTAGCACCTGATCTTGCCAAGTAATATGTTTGTTTAGTTTTTAATCCAATTAAATATGATAATTAATCTTGACACCTTTACATGCTTTAAGGAACAAGTTTTTTAAAAATTGTTTTGTAAAAGACAATCATTTTTTATTGGGATTAGTGAGCCAAACTGGAAGATTTTGTGCTATATGAAGTGTTACTAAATAAATTTCTAAAGGTTAAACAAGATGACAAAAGATAATAATAGTTAATTATCAGTCAAGCAGACAGTTTTGCAGTGGTTTAAACAGACTGATAGTCAGTCTGGTCAACGTATCTATATAATGACTGTAAACTATGCTCTGTGCTGGCATTCATGTTTTCTATTGGATCGAAATGAAATGAGCAATCTTTGTAAAAGACCTTCCATACATCACTCCTGTAAAATTGGTTGAATTTGCTTCAGAGGTTTCAGAGGAGAAATGAAAATATGATTTTCGCATAGGGCCCAACGTTAAAATATGTTCTGTGCTGGCGGCCATGATTAACAAAATGAGCCATCTATATAAAGGACCTTTAGTACATCATTCCTGTAAAGTTTGGTTGAATTTGCTTCAGTTGTTTCAGGATAGAAGATAAAATTGTGAATCTTCCCATAGGTTCTAATGTTAAACCTAAGTTCCCTGCTGGCGGCCATGTTTTTTTTTCTCAGATTGGAATGAAATGAATAAACTTTGTAAAGGACCTTCCATACATCATTCCCTTCAAGTTTAGTTGCTTCAGTGTTTTCAGAGAAGATGCAAAATGTGATTTTCCGATAGGGTCAAATGCGCTGGCGGCCTTGTTTTTTATCGGATGGAAACAAAACGAGCAATCTTTGGTAAGGACCTTTAGTACATCATTCCTATAATTGTGGTTGAATTTGCTTCAGTTGTATCAGAGGAGATGAAAATGTGATTTTTCCCATAGGGTCAAATGTTCCGCGCTGATGGCAATGTTTTTTTATGGGATCGGAACGACATGGACAAGCTTTGTAAAGGACCTTTAGTACTTTCATTCCTGTCAAGTTTGGTCGAATTAGCTTCAATGATTTCAGAAAAGATGACAATATGATTTTCCCTTAGGAACCAAAGTTAAACTATGTTCCGTGTTGGCGGCCATGTTTTTAATCGAATCAGAACGAACTGAGCAATCTTTTTAGGGACCTTTCTTACATCAATCCTGTAAAGTTTGGTTGAATTTGCTTCAGCTGTTGACACAAATGTGATTTTTCCCATAGGGTCCAATGTTAAACCTAAGTTTCATGCTGACGGCAACGATTTTTATCAGATCACAACGAAATGAGCAATCTTTGTAAAGGACCTTTCATACATAATTCCTATTAAGTTTGGTTGAAATTGCATCGGTGGTTTCAGAGGAGAAGATGAAAATGTAAAAGTTAAATGGACGACAGACGCCAAGTGATGGCAATGACCTTTGGGTCAGGTGAGCTAAAAACGAGAGGGGCCACAATGACCAACACCAATCACAGCCTTCCTTTTTGTGCCAAGGAACATTGTGTCAAATTTTCATGATTGATCAACTTGAACTTAAGTTATTGCCCAAAAACAAAAGTGTCTACAGACAACAACGCCAACGACAACAGCACAATACCACAATACGACCACAATTTTTTTGCGGCCGTATAAAAATTGGAAAAACTAACAAACAACAAGTGAAAGCTCACCCTGACATTAACTAAAGGTACACAGTATTAGGTTAGTGAAACGTGCTACACATAGCTAACCAACAAATAAATATTTACATCCACCAGACTATTCAATCAATATGAACATGGCTGCATTTACAATTCATAAAAAAACAATGAACAAAAGGCTCTCAAGAGCCTGTATCGCTCACCTGGACCATTGCCAATACTTCTTTGTTAAAGGGTCTCATTTTCAAACTACGTAAACAAACATTTTTGTTATATGATCAAACTTTTATAAAATAGTTTCCGTATTGCCTGCCATTTTGGATAAGGGGTGGATCTGCAGGACACAATTTTAAAGAAAATTGACTGTCGTGCTAAAGTTTATTTCCAACTGGCCAAATGGTTTTAAAGAAGATCTTTGAATGTACCCCAATAATAAACTATTTTTCCCATTGTTAGCCAATTTGCATAAGGTGCTGAATTTGAAGGACATCTGTTTTGAAGGGCACCATATAAGATACATTGTGATTAAATTTTATTCTAACTAGCCCAGTTGTTTCAGAAAAAAATGCTTTGTATGCTCTTTCCATGGGGATAAGTTTGGTTTAATTTGCTTCAGCCGTTTCAGAAGAGAAGATGAAACTGTGATTTTTTTCATAGGGTCCAATGTTAAACCTAAGTCCCGTGCTAGCGGCCATGTTTTTTTATTCGATCGCAATAAAATGAGCAATCTTTGTAAAGGACTTTTCGTACATCATTCCTGTAAAGTTTTTGAATTTGCTTCAGTGGTTTCAGAGGAGAAGATGAACTAGAGGCTCAGAGACTCAACCTGTATCGCTCACCTGACAAAATGCTTCTATGCCATGCATGACCAAAAATATGTTTATTACCAATGGGGTCTAATATTTAGCTATATTCTCCATAAGCACCTGTGTTTTTTTACTGATCCTACAAAAATGAGTAATTTTTTGCAAAGGTCCTTCTATACATTTAGTTAAATTTGCTTGAATAGTTTCAGAGAAGATGATGAAAAGGATGGCTTTCTCATACTGTGCTCCAATGTTAAACTGTGTTCTGCAGTGGAGGCCATGTTTTTTGCTGGGTCGAAATGAAATGAGTAATTTTTGTGAAGTACCTTCTGTACATCATTCCTCTAAAGTTTGGTTGAATTTGTTTCAGTGGTTTCAGAGGAGAAGATGAAAATGTGATTTTCCCATAGAGTCCAAAGTTAAACTTTGTTCTGTGCTGGCGGCCATGTTTTCTATCATATTTTTTTTATCAGATCTGAATTTGTAAAGGACCTTTAGTACATCACTCCTGTAAAGGTTGGTTGAATTTGCCTCAGAGGTTTCAGAGGAGATGAAAATGTGATTTTTCTCATAGGGTCAAATGTTAAACTATGTTCCTTGCCACCAGCCGTGTTATTTATCCGATCAGATCATAATGAGCAATCTGTTTTAAGGACCTTCAGTACATTATTCCTGCGAAGTTTGGTTGAATTTGCTTCAGTGGTTTCAGAGAAGAAGATCAAAATGTGATTTTCCCATAGGGTCCCATGTAAAACTATGTTTCGCGCTTTCTGCCATATTTTTTATTGGATTGGAACACAATGAGCAATCAATGTTAAGGACCTTTAGTACATCATTCCTGTAAAGTTTGGTTGAATTTGCTTCAATAGTTTCAGAGGTAAAGATGAAAATGTGATTTTTCCCATAGGGTCCTATGTTAAACTATGTTTCGCGCTTTCAGCCATTTTTTTATCGGATCAGAACACAATGAGCAATCAATGTTACGGACCTTTAGTACATCATTCGTGTTAAGATTGGTTGCATTTGCCTCAGAGGTTTCAGAGGAAAAGATGAAAGATGTTCCTTGCCTACGGCTGTGTTATTTATCAGATCAGAACATAATGAGCAATCTTTGTTAAGGACTTTCAGTACATCATTCCTGCAAAGTTTGGTTGAATTTGCTTCAGTGGTTTTAGAGAAGATTTGCTTCAGTGGTTTTAGAGAAGAAGATCAAAATGTGATTTTCCCATAGGGTCCAATGTTAAACCTATGTTCCGAGCTGGCGGCCATGTTTTTTATCGGATGGGAAGGAAATGAGCAATCTTTGTAGAGGACCTTTAATACATCATTCCTGTAAAGTTTGGTTGAATTTGCTTCAGTAGTTTCAGAGGGGAAGATGAAAATTGAAAAGTTAAAGGATGACGGACAGACGAGGGACACCAAATGATGGCAATTGCTCACCCTGACCCTTCGGGTCAGGTGAGCTAATAATGTGATTTTCCCATATGGTCCAATGCTAAACTGGCAGTCATGTTTTTTGTCATATCTGAATGAAATAAGCAATCTTTGTAAAGGACCTTTAGTATATCATTCTTGTAGAATTTGGTTGAATTTCCTTCAGTGGTGTAAGAGGAGAAGATGAACTAGAGGCTCAGAGACTGAGCCTGTATCGCTCACCTGACAAAATGCTTCTATACCATGCATGACCAAAAATATGTTTATTACCAATGGGGTCTAATATTTACCTATGTTCTCCATAAGCACCTGTGTTTCTGTCTGATCCTATTGAAATGAGTAATTTTTGCAAAAGCATTTCTATACATTTAGTTAAATTTGCTTGAATAGTTTCAGAGAAGATGATGAAAAGGATGGCTTTCTCATACTGTGCTCCAATGTTAAACTATTTTCTGCAGTGGAGGCCATGTTTTTTGTTGGATCGAAATGAAATGAGTCATTTTTGTAAAGTACATTTTGTACATCATTCCTCTAACGTTTGGTTGAATTTGTTTCATTGGTGTCAGAGGAGAAGATTAAAGTGTGATTTTCCCATAGAGTCCAATGTTAAACTTTGTTCCGTGCTAGCGGCCATGTTTTCTGTCAGATTGTTACAAAATGAGCAAACTTTGTTCAGGACTTTCCTTACATCTTTACTGTAAAGTTTGGTTAAATTTGCTTCAGTGGTTTCAGAGGAGAAGATTAAAATGTGATTTTTCCCATAGGGTCCAATGTTAATCCTAAGTTCCACGATGGCAGCCATATTTTTATAGGATCTGAGCAAAATGAGCGATCTTTATATAGGACCTTTTAATAAATCATTCCTGTAAAGGTTGGTAGAATTTGCCTCAGAGGTTTCAGAGGAGAATGTGAAAATGTGATTTTTCTCATAGAGTCCAATGTTAAACTATATTCCTTGCTGCCAGCCATGTTATTTATCGGATCAGATCATAATTAGCAATCTTTGTTAAGGACCTTCAGTACATCATTCCTGCAAAGTTTGGTTGAATTTGCTTCAGTGGTTTCAGAGAAGATCCCATGTGATTTTCCCATAGGGTCCCATGTTAAAATATGTTTCACGCTGGCGGCCATTTTTTTTTATCGAAGCAGAACACAATGAGCATTAGGACCTTTAGTACATCATTCCTGTAAAGTTTGGTTTAATTTGCTTCAGTGGTTTCAGAGGAGAGGATGAAAATACGATTTTTCCCTTAAGGTCTACTGTTAAACCTCTCAAGGTCTATTGTTAAACCTAAGTTCCGCGATGGCGGCCATGCTTTATATAGTATCTGAACAAAATGAGCAATCTTTGTGAAGGACCTTTAGTACATCAGTTCAGTAAAGTTTGGTTGAATTTGCTTCAGTGGTTTCAGAGGACAAGATGAAAATGTGATTTTCCAATATGGTCCAATGTTTAACTATGTTCTGCACTGGCGGTCATGTTTTTTGTCAGATCTGAACGAAATGAGCAATCTTTGTCAAGGACATTGAGTACATCATTCTTGTAGAATTTGGTTGAATTTGCTTCAGTGGTTTCAGAGGAGAAGATGAAAATGTGAAAACTAAACGGACGACGGATTGATGCTTGACGCCAAGTGATGGCAATAACTCACAATGACCCATTGGGTCGGTTGAGATAAAAAGTAGAGGATGACATGCCCTTGTCGCAGATTTGTGTCTGCAAGACAAATATGAGGCCCTGCTAAACTTATGTGTTTGTACAAAGGACAAAAGGAAAAATAGACGAGAGTAAAATAATCATCAATGTGCCTCAAATTTTCATTGCGGGGGCATAAAAATCAAGACTCATTCTCAAAAATTGTACAATTTTTTTTATATCAAAAATGTTATAATAAATCACATGTGTATAAATCAATTAAATAAATTTATACAATAAATTGATGAAGTAAATAATTACATCTTCTTAGATACAGCTTTCATATCCAAGAATTTCTACCATATTCAATTAAATATCTGTCTAAAATATAAATACACAAACACAAACAAAAAAGGTCTATCAAATGATAGATATCGTGTTTTACACTAACTAATGATATTGTTCTTCATGCCATTTTGTATACATGTTTATGAATTGCATTGATCACAGTTGTCAACCTTGTTATAATTGTCCCTGACCTTTTAATTAATATCCTTGACCTTGTAATTATTGTCCTTGACCTTGTTATTATTGTCCTTGAGCTGCCTTGGTTAGATGTTCTCTTGAGATTATCACACGCTGAATCTGAGCTGTGCCTTCATAAATCTGAAATTAAATACCATTATTGTTAAAAATTATACAAAAAATGTGGGTAATTATATATTACAAAATTTCCCTTGTTATGGAACATGGTCACAGTAACCTAATTTTACCTGAATATTGTCCTAAGGTCAAAGATAAATGCATGAAAATTTCCAAAATCCTATCATTTACAGTAACTGAGATTCAAACTTGGATGTAAACTGGAGTGTATGTCAATCAAATTGAAAATGTAGATCAAAGTGATCTGATTTTGACTGTATACTGTTTTACCATTACAGATGTATGGATATGAAAAGTCAATTTTAATATGGGAACAATGGAAACCATGGAGACCAGCAATATGAAAATCTCCAATAATATAATGAGTGCATCACTACAGTTTTTATGCTTAATCTAGCATAGTTATAATATGTTTTGTGCACAAAAACGTCAGTAAATCTTATGTAATGGCTGTCCTTACTGTGTACACTATAAGTCCGGGCAGATTGTTAAATGTCACATTAGAATCGAAATAATTCATGTTCACCAGTGGTTTGTAGTCGATTTACATATGGGTGTCCATTATTTTCGTTTATTTTACCCCTCGTTCTGCTACACTACACTCTGGGTAAAATATTAACGAAAATAATGGCCACCGAAATGTAAATCTCCAACAAACCAGCGGTGCCCATGAATAATTTCTTAACTATCTTATGAGAGAAATGAAATTGCTAGTATTTTTTTTTGTCATTTCTGTAAAATTTCATGCCTGTCTGGTTTAAAATCAATGAAAAAATGGATGTCAGCATCATATAAGTATCATTCATTTCAAGTTTGATTCAAAGCCATTAAGCAGTTCTCTTGTAGAAGATATATATAAATAATTTTTCCACATTGTCCATTGTTAAATGAAGTACCCACTGATAACAATGTTGGATGAAAGATCTGCACCAAGGAAAAAACATTTGGTCAGCACCTCGTAAATAACATTCATGCCATGTTTGATTTCAATGCAACATGATGAAAAAGTTCACTCTGGAAAAGCCAGGGGAGCAAATAAATGAACATATAAAATTTTTAGATCTTAGTTATCATTTCTACTGACCTGATAGATTTTTGCGTCTCTCATTAGCTTCTCTACTGGATATTCAGAGTTAAATCCATTTCCACCAAATATCTGCAATTCAGAGTAAAAAAACATTAGATTATGAATTGTTTTCATTGAGATAAAAAAATATTTGAAAGCAAAAACACATTGGCTGTACTCTGAAAAGATTTTGCATAAAGTAGCTGCCACTGTTGATTTCTGATATTTGCTCAGGTATGTGGACTCCTTTGTCCTTTTCCATATTATAGCATGTAAATATTTTGCCTATCAACTGCCACTTTTCACACTATATCCTAATAGCATGTACCTATTAGATATTTTGCCAAAATTTCAAGATGTTGCAATTACTCCTCAAATCTGTTTCAAGATTTACAAATTACTATACATAGCCTACGAAAAATTTTTCAAGAGGCATCACTCCAGAACCATTTGGAGCTCTGGACCCAAATCGAATGTTCTGAGTTTTGATGTAAACAGCATACATATCAAGTTTGAAGACAAAATGTTATCAGTCAGAGGCCTTTAAGGGACAGATGGACAGAAACATGACTGAGGGGATCACATAATATCTCACTACTACGTGTGCCGGGGTATAAAAAATGAGAGTTTTAGTACAGACCCCAATCCCATTCCTTTTTTCTGTACCCAAGACACACAAGATGTTGCAACCAACACCTACCAATAAAAAATTTAATGTTACATGTACTCAGTACTTTGTATATAAAGATACTAATTTTTGCAAGGGATGTATTTTCGCTAATAGATAAAACCAAGAAAATAATTAGTTGCAGAAATATTTTTTCATCTTAATGGTAACCTTAAATGGCCATAAAGCCACTTACAGTTTTTGAATTCGAACTGAAAGATGATTTAAAATATTACTTGAACAGCATCTGTTGCAGTTTTGTTTGCCACATCTCCTGCTAAACATTTAGCAATTGAGGCAAAATATGTGTTCCTTCGTCCTTGATCAATCTCCCATGCAGATCTGTACATAGCTAGCCTAGCACTCTCAATACCAATGGCCATGTCTGCTAACAAAAAGGCTACTGCCTGGTGCTAATAAAATATAAAGACACTTTATTATAAAATTTATCAAAAAATAAAATTTTGCCATTTTCAGGGAGTATTTGAATGTATACACTACTTCCTAACGAAGAGCTGGTTTAATTTCTCAAATTGTCTCTCTCCATTTTATAAAGAGGAACTAAGATAGCTTGAACTGTAATAGCTCAAATATTATGGATGTCTCGAATCTTTTTTGTTGTCCCTTTCTAGAAGTTGAAACATACCGTATAAGTGGTTATTTTCTCAAGGACTTAATTTTTGCTTTATTCCGACCAATTTGAAGTCACGAAAATTGCATACCAATACATATAATTTATATGAGACTTTATACAGTAAATGATAAGCGATCCCAAAAATTTGAGTCCCACGAAAATAAAGTCCAGCAATTTGGAAAGAACAGGGGTTGACACTAAATTTAGTTTTTAGTAGACAAAAGGACTACAAGATTCCTGAATTCACTAGTCCCATGAAGATTTTACCGGCCCGAAATAAATATACCTTTAAAAAATTTTCAAACCTTTACTACACCAAAGGACTACCAAGTTACAAATTCTAGTAGTCCTTCCTCAAAATCACTAGCCTTGGGCTACAGGACTACTGTTAGAGTCAAACCCTGAAGAAATCGCGAAATTTGCGCCCAGCAAAAATAACCACTTATACGGTAGTTTCATCTCGATAACTCGTCATCCCTCTAACTAGACTGTTTTCATTGGTCACTTGAGTGTTAGCGCCATCAAAGTTCGACTGTATTTCATAATTATTTACATTTTGCTAGTAGCCTTTTTAACATAATTCTTCACTCCTTACTGTCAAAAAACTTTTGATTTTAATGAACTCGCAAAGAATTAAAATTTTACTGTAGTGCATGTTCAGATATTTTCACACCACTCACAGGAGAATCTATCTGTACTTCCTGTATTCCTGCTTAAGTGAATTTAATTTTGTTTAAAATATAAAAACCATTTAGCAATAAACACCTCTTTGCCTTTTCAAAGCAAAATGTTATTTTTCACTACCTTTCCCAATGACTGACAAATTCAAAATTAAGCTCCAAATAACTAAATACTGAAGTCACTGTGAATTTATTTTCTGCATATGCACATTTCGACAACTTATGTCTCTTCAGTGCAGATAAAATCTAAACGTTTGGAAGACAATAAAATCAAAGGTGTTTAAACTGATAGAGAACAAATAACCAATATGATCTAAATGTAAATCCAAAAATCAGCTAAGGACGGAGCTTTGCATGAGGGAGATACTCCTTAGTTTTGAACAAAATTTACAAAAATTTAGATATTGTAAATTTCCAATAAAGGGCTATGCCAAGCGCAGAATGATACGACCGCAGCATGTTGGCCACTGAAATTTGGACAAGTGTAAACTAAAATTAATGTGGACATAAACTAGTGAAAATAAAAATTAGCTCTTTAATCCCTTATTACTAGGATATTGTAAGAGCTAAGAAATTCTGTTGACTACCATCAAGAAAAATCCAAAGAAAAAACTCAGGTTGAAATTCACTGAAAAATAAAGATTTCACATATTTTGAAGTATTGCAATTTGGCCCCTTTGACCCATTATAGCTTGGAAACCAAAGAGCAATGCAAAATATACTGCCATATCACTGAAAGCTTAAAATGAGAACAATCCAAAGATAAAAATCCCACCAAATTTAATGAAAAATAAAGACTTCACATATTTCTAATGATTGCAATTTTGACCTCTTTGACCCCTTATAGCTCGGAAACGGTAAGAGCTA
>MJUU01028659.1:21010-31613 GCA_002080025.1 Modiolus philippinarum
CTAAAGCTTCAGACCAAATATCAAATCATTACTACATACACAAGCTGAGAAATCCTTGACAAAAAATTTCAATATATGGCTATAATGGAAAAAATCAAAGTTATCGTCAAACAGGAAGTAGATGAGTTACAGACTTGAAATGGGGAAACACAATACAACTCATCATACTAAAGCTTCAGACCAAATATCAAATCATTACTACATACACAAGCTGAGATATCCTTGACGAAAAATTTCAATATATGGCTATAATGGGAAATAATCAAAGTTATTGTCAAACAGGAAGTAGATGAGTCACAGACTTGAAATGGGGAGACACAATATAACTCATCATACTTAAGCTTCAGACCAAATATCAAATCATTACTACATACACAAGATGAGAAATCCTTGACGAAAAATTTCAATATATAGCTAAAGGAAAAAAATCAAAGTTATCGTCAAACAGGAAGTAGATGAGTCACGGACTTGAAATAGGGAGACACGATACAACTCATCATACTTAAGCTTCAGACCAAATATCAAATCATTACTACATATACAAGCTGAGAAATCCTTGCAAAAATTTCAATATATAGCTATAAAGGGAGAAAATCAAAGTTATCGTCAAACAGGAAGTAGATAAGTCACGGACTTGAAATGGGGAGACACGATACATTTCATCACTTAAGCTTCAGACCAAATATCAAATCATTACTACATACACAAGCTGAGAAATCCTTGACGAAAGATGTTCCGGACGGACGGACAGACGGACGGACGGACAGACAGATGGACAAGGGATGGACAAGGGTAAAACAGTATACCCCCCTCTCCTACGGAGCGGGGGTATAATAAAACAGTATACCCCCCTCTCCTACAGAGCGGGGGTATAATAAAAATTCTACAGTCAAATATGTTAAAACATCAAATGTAACCCTTTTTGGCCCCTTTTTTCAAAACAGGTGGGGCCACAATGACCAAAACTAAGCCAAGCCTTCCTTTTGTGCCAAAGAACATTGTGTTAAAATTTCATAAGGATTGGTCAATTTAAACTTAAGTTATTGACTAAAAACAAAAGTGTCTACAGACAACGACGACGACGACAACGACGACGACGACGACGACAACGACAGCACCATACCAATATACGACCTCAAAAATTTTTGCAGTCGTATAAAAATAATCGGCTTTCGGGTCAGCACCGAAGTACTGACTACTGGGCTGGTGAATACCCTCGGGACTAACAGTCCACCAGCAGTGGCATCGACCCAGTGGTAACAAATAACTAAATATCGAAGTTACTGTGAACTTATTTTCTGCATATGTGCATTTCGACAACTTATGTCTTTTCAGTGCAGATAAAATCTAAACGTTTGGAGGACAATAAAATCAAAGGTGTTTAAAACTGATAGAGAACAAATAACCAATATGATCTAAATGTAAATCCAAATATCAGCTAAGAGCTAAGAACAGAGCTTTGCATGAGGGAGATACTCCTTAGTTTTAAACAAAATTTACAAAAATTTAGATATTGCAAATTTCCAAAAATAATCGGCTTCCGGGTCAGCACCAAATCATGGGAATAATTTAATCAAATCTTTTGATAATCACTTGCTTGATTTTATCCAGGTGAATATTTATTGCATATCTTTACTTAAAAATCTGTGTAGAATATGCACAAGCAATACAAACAAACAACTGTAATGTACTTATGGACAAGGGTGAATCTATATGTCCCTAACACATTCTTAGATAGGGCATAAAACTTTTACATGAATTTTTATGAAGCTATGATAAATAAAGCTGGTTTGAAGACAGAGCTGTATTTCAGAAACCATGTGTCTTCTATGTATAAACACTCTAAAATATTTAATGAAACAAAAATTCTGCTTCAAAATTCAATTAAGTCCTTTAGAATAATATTGTGTTTACATGAATGCATTTTGAAAGCTTCCAATATTTTCAGGAAATTCGGTTCATAATACTTTAATGACGCAAAAAATCTGTCATTAAACAATAAGCTTGATATTTTACCTCACAAATCAACTTTCCAAATGTTTTTCTTTCCATAGAATATTTAGTAGCTTCATCAAATGCCCTCTGTGCCAAACCTACAGCACCTGCTGCCACCTGGTGGAGATGCAAATTTTAAGATACATATGGCTTTATTTATAACACATTTGTATGATATACATGTAGAGCAGATACAAATCAAAGAAAAATGTGTTTTTCTTGAAAGAAATCGATTTTGGTTCACAACAGATGGGACTGAATATATTAAATGATGAATGCTGTGAGACTTTTTGTATAAACACAAATTAACGAGGAAAATATCTGGTAGAATTTTGTTTAAAGGGAAAAAATATACAAAATTTCAAATCAAACATAAAAACATAGACTCTAAAAGATCTCTTTTATCTTTAAGAGATTATAGTTTTATGTTTGATTTAATATGTGTACATATTTTTACCCTTTAACACAGTTCGACCAGACATTTTTATCATTTGTTTCTTTAAACTAAATATATATTTTTGTTTTAATGGCTATCATTCTTGTAGATTACAAATCCTCTTAATTCACTGATATCGATATAAAACAAAATATACACAACAGCTTTGTTAATTTTGCTGTCTTTTTTCATCAAGCCGAAATGTTAAAACACTTCAAAATATTTTGAAGTGGCTATTTTGTTCATTGATAATGATTATGAAATATTCTACTCGACTCAAACCAACTTCAGGAAATTGTGAATTGGAGACTTGTTGTCAAGATATTCAGTAATAATTTATCTCGATATTATATGTAGTTTATACATGTATATATTGATTGATTAGTTAGATTTAATGTCCAATGAGCAATATTTCAGCTATATCAGGACGAGAACAAGTAAATCAGTTAAAAAAAATTGTAAGTTAGAAGAAGAATGAAATAATAGAGGAGGGGAAAACCGGGGCAACAAATTTTGATTGCCACTGGAAAAGGGGAGAAATGGGTAGGGGCAGGAAATACATGTATACAATATATGTGAGTGCATGCTCTTTATGGTTCCTGTATTATTGTGGGAGAACACCCCAAGTGAGATCTTACATGTATCTTATCCTCTTTGTTATGTTTGAACAAACAAGAAATTATTTCTCTGTTTCAATGAAATTTTCACCATCTGTAGTTAGGCTATAATAAAATAATTTCTAGATTCTTGTCCATTTTTCTCAAAATTTGCGGCAAGCCTTGGGATTTAATTTTATATTTTTTATCAAATTTGTGAAAAATGCTGCAATTTTAAAAGAAATACCAAATTGCCCAAAAATGAGAATAAATTTTTTGAAACAGGTGAAAAAACTGGGCAGGTTGAGATGAGATTCTATAATATTTTTTATTACGGCCTTAGATGTTTGATTTTAATGAAATTTTCGGTGTTTGTCAGTTCCTTCTGTCAATAGAATACAATACTTACAGGTGGTCTAGTCTTATCAAAAGCTCCCATGGCTATTTTAAATCCCATTCCTTCCTGTCCTAACACATTCTGAAAATTAAAATATCAAGGTCATTGGTTACTATGTGTGTATATTATAGTAATATATAATGTTTGCTTGATCTGAATTTCAAGAATTCAGAGTTCCTAAACACTTTCTACTTCAAAAATCAAGTTCTTTCCAAATACTTTCAATAATTTTTCTGTTTTTAATGTTGCAGACAATTTTCATATTTTTCCTGGCTATAATTCACTTTTTACTTTATAGGATTATCAATTTAATTACTTCTTTGTCTTTCCATGTACATGTACATGTATGTCCTACAAGGAAAATAAAAAGTTAAGAACAACTTTCTTTACAAAAAAATTGAAGTTTTTTTGTCTTCAAGGCCGTATGGTGAACCCTAGATGCTTTGTTTTGGGTCGTTTTAACCTGGAGATGGGATGTTGTATCCTTGACATTTACTCCATTTCCTTACTTTTTCATATTCAAGTTTCCATTTTTTCGTGAAAATCCATTCTAATGGAATCTTCAACATTGTTGAAAAGGTGTTTCTGTTTGCATTTAAACTTCTACACAAAATACTTTAATAGGAGGACAATGAAAAAAAATATAGTTTCTTACTATATGGTGTGAGGTTCCTCACTGTGTTGAAGACCATATGGTGACTCCTAGATGTTTTGTTTTTGGTTGTTTTAACCTGGATATGGGATGTTGTCTCCTTGACATTCACCCCATTTCCTTTCTTTTTCATATCTAATATAATAATGCCTTTTTCCTTTCAAATTCATGGAATAAATGCGTGTAAATATGAAAACAATAAATATAACACATTGAGATAGATATAATAACTGTTGTATATTAGATCAAGGTAATATTTTCCAGAATATCACTTTATTTTAATGTAATTTCATCCATCCTAAATCAAGAGATAACCTTACTGTAGGATCCGAGGAAGTAAATTGTAGATTTTACTGTCGCAAACTGCGTTTTCCTGGGACATGTGAGCAAAGCCAGAAAACAGATGTTTGCAACAGTAAAATTTTAGATTTACCCCTAAAGATCCAAAATACAGTTTGGTTATCTCTATTCTAATGTGTATCCCAAAAAGGCATTTAAAACTGATTTTTAAGTCACAGGAAGTTTGGGGTGCGTCTGCTTCAATTTGTTACTATTAGTTTGGATTTTACCCCCTCAAAATTCTGACGCCATCCAATTTAGTGTTACAAACATAAGTGCATAAGAATTATTTTTTATTGTAACGTTTGTCAATGAGTTGCTTTTCTGTAAAGAAATATGGTTACCTCAGCTGGAACTTCCACATCTTCAAATGTAATTCCTCTAGTATCAGATGCTCTCTGTCCCATATTAATCTCCTAAAATAAGATAGAACAGAATTTCTATATAGGCATTTATCCAATCATTCTTCATGAATATTTTGTGTTAAACTATAGGAAGGTTTGCAGAGACCTCACAGACTTGAAAAGGGAACTTTGGTTGGCAAAAAATAGTGATAATCAATTTATTCATAAAAACTCACTCCTATGAAATTGTTGATTGAAGTATTTTGATAATTTCTTTGAAATTTCTTTGAAATTCTTGAATATTTACACTTGAGAAGGGTATTAATTTTTCATATATATGGGTTTTAAATATCTGTATTATTTGTATTATTAGCGTTTTGTAACATACTGTGGAAGTACTTTTATTCGTGGACATCAATTTTCATGGTTTTCATAAATACCGATATTTCGTGTGTTCTTAAATTGGTGGTTTCAAATTCTCTATATTAAAACTAGAGGGATAAATGCATTTCGTTGGGAACTTAATTTCGTGGTTTTAATCAACCACGAAATCCACGAAAATTGGAACCCCACGAACAATAGTACTTTCACAGTATACACAGTTTGACAATTTTGACACTTTTAAAAACCAGGTAAAATTTGTCTGCAGGAAATTATAAAAAAAAAATAAAATGCAGAAAACTATGAAAATTGGTGACATCACTAATGAGGTGGGGGAACTTTCCTCTGTGTTGAAAATATATACCATAAGTTCTAAAATTTTGAACAAGGGTTCTTCTGTCAGATTTTCTAGTTTTAATATAATAAAATCTAATAAGATGCAGGTAATGCTTACTCTACCGGTGCACCTGATCTCACCAATGGATTTTTATTGGGTCCGTGTTGTTCATTTTTTACGTTTGTGTGTCTTTATTTTTCTTTTCTGTGCTGTGCTCATGATATGTTTTTGTTTCTTTGTTTTTACAATGTTGTTATTGTCCTCCTATTGTTCGATTTGGATTGGTTTGGTTCTCACTTACTTTCAGATTCCTTTGACTTAGACATCTAAAAGCATAATAAGTTCTTACAAAGAGATCTCCCTACATTTTTATAACAAAATTTCATCTTATAGTCTTCTTTATGAGCATTGTGACAAAATTTCATAAAATCTTATTTATTTTTTAAAATTTACTCATGGAAAACCTTGCTCAGTTAAACTTATGTACAATTTGGCAGATTTCAGATTTCCATCAAATTTGTGATCACTTGAATTTTCCGATGAGCTATTAATCTCTTCAATTACTTCAAGATCGTGAAATTTATATTTCAATTTGTTACAACATCAACCAGAGGCTGTTTAATGCTCAAAATTCAGCTTGGAACATTAACCTTGCTCAATATTGAAAATACATGTATACATGTTCACCATAAAGTTAGGTAAAAAATCTAATTATGATGCATTTATAAACCTTATCAATGTTGTGCTCCCTTTCATTCTAGCCGATTCTGTATAAAAGGAATCTTCTACCCTCAAATTGTTGCAATTAATGCATTGAATTGTCAAGAAACTAAACATACTGCATTTATTCACAAACCTTTCTACCCCTCTGTACACCTGGACTATCAGCATCTACTATAAAACCTGTGAAAGCTTTTCCTGCTGAGACTTGTGGATCAGAATTTGTCCTGGCCAGTACAAAGTACCAGTTGGCCACACCTCCATTTGTTATCCACATCTTCTGACCATTTAATATGTATTTATCTCCCTTTTTCTCAGCACGAGTTTTGATTCCTGATACATCTGACCCAGCCACTGGTTCTGTTACACAATAAGCCTAAAAAACAGTAAAGCAAAATCAAATTATATACATTTTTGTATATTAGGTCCGTTAAGATAAATAAGTAGATTTATCCCTTCCAGTCCATCTAAAATTATTTTTAACTGTTCAAAAACTACAACTGTAAATTTACTTTTAGTTCCCTGAAAAAGGTAGATGATTTTTCTGCCTATGATTCTATTGGGTTGAATAATTGTTGAAGATTCAACAAAGTTTTGATTTTTGTCTAAGTAAGATCTGATTGAAAGGTTGGAGAGAATTTTTGTATATTATTTCTGGTTAGATTCTACAACATTACAATTAAGTGTACTTGGCCTTATTACCCAAATCACTATATAAGGGGCAGCAAGATAAATATCTTCAACTTCAGGTTAAATTTCAAAACTATGCTGAACTGAAGAATATTCCTTGATTAAATAATTTTATTGTGTAATTGAATCAAATTAGCCATGAAGTCTGAAATATATATCTCATGTATTATTTTATACATGTATCTGAGCTATGCCATAATGCAGTTGATATCTGACATAAAATCAATAAATTTGAAAAGATGTGGCAAAAATTTCCAGATATTCACTTATTTTAAAATAGTCATGTACACTTCGCTCAACGCGAACTGATTCTCTCTCTCTTATCACGGATTTCGGTGTAACACGGTGTGACACGGTTAATTTCAGATTAATCTCCAAAATTCCTCCAAAACTCTAATCTCAACACCGCAAGTTTTATTGCTGTTGAGAGCAATAAAACTTATAAATGTTAATTACCTGTCCAATGTCAAAATTAAATGATTGATTGACAAGTTGTTACGGTTGTAGAAATTTCAACATCCTAACTGTTTATGACAAATCATTTTCTTGAAAATACATTTTGAGAAGTAATAATTATATAATTTGATAACTGTCAGGTGCCAAAACATTTAAAAAAGTAATTTATTTGTATTGCTGCATAAATCTTCCAACATGTGAGACATGAGGTTTTCACTTGTTTTGTTCAAAAAGCATTCCGGTCCAGACTATGGATTTAAACATTTTACAGAACAAAATGCGGTTATTACTTAATTTAAACTTCTAAAAATATTTAAAGTTTTAGCATATGTCCTGCTAACGAACATTGTTCAATTTTATTCATCCCTTTTATAAGTAAAAGTTCCCAAGATTTTAGGAAAATCAGTTTGTAGTGAATCAAGCATCACCATTAGGTAAATGTCTAAAAATAGAATATGTGACTTAATAGGTTTACATAATTTTTACGAATGAATTACATCTTTTCTATGTTTCCTTTATTTTTCTAAACTTTGTGGTCCCTTTCTCTGGTAAAACAAGCAGCAATTTTATTTTTATTTTATTCCAAAAACATGTGAATTCCCTGGCGTGGATATATCAATTTGTCAGTACAGTAGAATCTGTTTGGATTTTCATGCCGATCTTTTTCAAGTTATTTCAAAAACAAATTTTCTTTTTACTTTTAATTACTACCTTTGGAAAAAATATAATTTTTATTAAAATGACTTGCCAATTAACGACTGTGGTTACCGGCAAAAGATCAAAGGAACACAGGTAAATAAATTTTGCGGTGTTGGGAGGATTTTCGTTTTCGGGGCAAAAAACAACACGCTAATCCGTGTGATTCCTCCAAGACAACACCGAGTATTTTTCGGTGTTTTGCAGTGTCCCACCAGGAAAATACTCGGTGTTGAGAGAAAGAGAGAAAGAGAATCAGTTCGCATTGAGCTTACTGTAATATGTAACAGAATTTGAAATGTGTTCGATAATTGAAATATCTGATGAAACCTGAAAGACATTAATTCACGAGATCCACAGTTGCAATTCATAAAAATAGTAATGGTAACTCCGCCACGTTTCACAAAATTTCTTAGTAAAAAGGGCCATAACTCCAAAACTATGTGTACCAATGAACTCAAAATTACACTTGGCCTGTGTTTTGTGGTAAACAATTTACATACCAAGTTTGAAGACTATGTTATTTCATTCACAATTTATGAGTACAAAACCCTAAAATTTGCAAAATTTCAGTTTCGAGGGTCATAACTCCAGAACCCCTTGGACCTCTGCAACCAAAATCCAAGTTGACCTGATTTTTGTGGTAAACAACTAACATACCAAGTTTGAAGACCTTGAATTATTTTGTTCACAAGTAATCAGTGGGAAACCCTAAAATTCGCAAATTTTCAAAGTTTCCAGGGACTTAACTCCAGAACCCCTTGGGCCTCTCAACCAAAAATTGAACTTGACCTGAGTTTTGTGGTAAACAACTTACATACCAAGTTTGAAGACCTTGCATTATTTTGTTCACAAGTTATCAGTCGGAAACCCTAAAATTCGTATAATTTCAAAGTTTCAAAGGGCATAACTCCAGAACCCCTTGGACCTCTGAACTCAAAATCGAACTTGACCTGAGTGTTGTAGTAAACAAGTTACATACCAAGTTTGCAGACCTTGCATTATTTAGTTCACAAGTTATCAGTCGGAAACCCTAAAATTCGCAAAATTTCGAAGTTTCAAAGGGCATAACTCCAGAACCCCTTGGACCTTTGAACCCAAAATCGATTTAGACCTGAGTTTTGTGGTAAACTACTTGCATACCAAGTTTGAAGACCTTGTGTTATTTCATTCACAAGTTATCAGTTGGAAACCTTCAGGTGTCGGACGGACGGACAGACGGACACACGACTGAGGGTATCACATATTACCACGCCACTTCGTGTGGCGGGGTATAAAAACAAATAACTTATTTTATTCCACTTATCTTGTCACATTATGTTTTTAGAAATGTTTTGATTTATTTATTTCTAAATTGTAAATCAATTCTAACAATTTGTATATATAATAGTTCTGTCTTATTTGTATATCTTCTGCATCATTTAATAGGGCTCCACATTAATAATAATAATAATAATAATAAAAGCTTTATTGAAAGAGGGTTACACAGTTAGTACAAACTAATCTTCCCTGAGGTCCTCAATAACAATATTGAATACACACAAGATAATGCATACTACAATTAAAGAGTACATTGTGATATCAGATACAAAATGTTATAAAAATACAAATTTATTCAGGTGGTCCAATTTGTTTGTTGAGCAAGTAGCATTTTAGCTTATTTTTAAAAACCACAATATTCTTAGAATTTCGCACTGAGCCTGGTAGAGTGTTCCATGCAGAAGGTCCAGAAAAACTAAATGATTTTTAAAAAAATTCTGTTTTAGTTTTTGGTACACATAAATCACCACTAATAACATTTCTTAATTGATATGGATTACTCCGAGAGATGTACCTAATCTTGTCGATTATATAAGGTGCATCATCATTTAAACAATTAAAAATCAAAACGCATCTGTGATATATAATCCTATTATCAACTGTCATCCAACCAAGTGTGTTAAACAGTGGAGCAGAAGGAGCTAAAAAATCTTTATCTAGAAAAAGTCTTGCAGCCCTTTTTTGTAATTTAACAATACGGTTAAAATATTCACTGCTGCAGCTTCCCCAAATTATTATGCAATAATCAATTAATGGAAGAATGTAAACAGAGTAAAAAAGTTTTCTTGATTCTTGATTTAAATATTTTTTAATTTTTGAGAGAAGGTAGATACGACATTAAGGTTTGTCTGACATGTCCCTACCAGTCCAAATTGAAATCAGACAACTAAATTTAAGAAGCGCTTGCCTATACGACAAGTGAAAATTTCAAATATAATTGAATTCTGCACTGTTTGGACAAGTAACAATTAAAAGCAGACATGGATCTGGATATGACATGTATAGAATTTCTATACTGCAAAATCCTTTTCTGACCTTTTCTGAATGAAATATTATACTTAAAATCACTACCGGATGTACTCACACACATAAGAGGTTCTTCCATCATTCTTCCCAAGTATTTCTTCTTTTGTTGTTCATTGCCAGCCAGTATGACAGGCATTTGCTGTAATACAAATGGAAAACATATGCTATACATGTACATGTATGTATCATATATAATAAATAAAGAGGATTTATTTGTT